>JAMKCH010000741.1:0-55834 GCA_023653785.1 Ophioderma brevispina
CATAGAACTTGTCGCTCTCTGTCTCACTGTGTTCAGATGTGTGGGCATAGACCTGGATGATGTTTACTATGCCTTCCTTCATATTAAATTTGGCTGTGATAATTCTTGGTGAGACTGCTTCATAGCTTGACAAACACGGGAGAAGCTTTTGGGATATCATGATCCCTACTCCATCTCTGCAGATGCCGTCACTTCTGCTAGACAGTAGGATAGTAAAATTCTCTTTATTTATGAGGGTCTCTTTTCCATTCAGGTGTGTTTCACATAGAATTATTAATCTATTCTATTCCCATGTTCCTCATTATTGTAAATACATATCACTGCGAACTGCGCCTACAGAAATACCAGGACACCTGAATATGTTGTAAGAATAGATACCATGAGTAGCCTATTCTAACCAGTGTGAGTAGGTCTTTTTCCCTATAATTTTTATATTGTATCGTTCTTACCACACTTGTGTTCTTTTTATACTACTGATTCTAATACTATTATTATATATATTAAATTATAAAAATAACATATACCACATAAAGCAAAATGCCTGTAAGCAATTTACACAAAGAGTACGGACTAAACAAATTACAGAGTTTATTTTTGATGAAATAAACACTGATTAAAAATTTGCCGCATACAATATTGCTGAATACAAGACGATAAATGCACAAATGGAAAATTACAGATACAGCAATATGCAATGTGTTCGTGATGTGTGGTACTACCAAACAGGATCTGGTTTTAAAATTGCCCTTAAAATGGCCATTTTTGTGACTTGTCTGCAATTGACCGTTACAAAAATCAACAAATGTTAGAACAAAATAAAACAATAAGTATTGATTTTTAAATTTAAATTTAAGAATACGATAGTATCTAATGGAACCATCGAAAGATGAAAGACGGTAATATGCAAATGCCTGAAACATTAGTAAATAGTAAATGTGTGATCATGTTATCAAGTAAACTTAACCCTCGTCCTACCAAGCCTTTTTTTGTAACACGGATTACCAAAGGGGGGGGGGGGTGGTTACCACTCCCCTCGAGAATTCGTTATAAAGCACCCGATGCTTATGGTCCTCCTCTTTCTATTGATACCAAAATAAGTACCAACATACCTAGTGTGACGTCACAATGACGTCATAAATTCCGCGAGCCGGCAAAATTGGCATTTTCCATAAAACATGCGAAAATCCAATTTTGTACAAAAAATGGTAGGAATATCGGATTTTCATGCGGGCTTCAGCTCTAAATGATGGCAATTGACTACTTTTATATAAACATAGAGTTTTAGAGCCATACTGTGCGTAATATTTTCAAAAAAGTACCATAAAATATCCTTTGGAGGCAACCACACCCTTACCCTTCGACTTGATGTCATATCCTAACCCCGGTGGTGCTACCTTCACATTTTTTTTCACTAAAAATGACCAAAAAGGATGAGCGAATGATTATTTTTAAGCGTTTACGAAAGTTTTTGGCATTTTAGCGAACCGGAGCAAAGTCCCCCCCTGGTAAGACGAGTGGTAGAATAAATTCTACCAAGAAAACACCCTGACTGGATGTGCTTTCCCTGCACTTCATGTGCACAGATACCGTAGGCTGGTTAAGTACCATTTTCCAATAAAGCATTATTTACATTTGAACCCATGACATGACATCATCTAGGTACATACAGAGTAAATAAAAAGTGCATGAAAAACAAAAAATTGACACTGAGACAGTTTATTCAATGGACGCAGTTGATGATTGCAAGATCTGCATTATTTTCACTTTGAAGGAATTTGAAGACATAATGGTAGATATGAAACATTTTCAGGCTAATCCATTTCATCCATTCCAAGGGATTTACACAGTAAATCCCCACCGTAATGATTGATATCTCAGTCTCGTATTTGAAATTAATAGTCTTCGTATAAATGTGGTGTATTGTGGCACTGGCAGAAAGACATAAATTAACATAAAAGCCTTGTAAGTTTTTCTACAATTTTTTGCATAAAATATTGGCACAAAATAATGAATCAGCAAAACCTTTCATGCTCAACAGATGTTTTAAACAGATTTAAAAACAGATTTGGGATGAGAGGATCTTTAAATTGGACCAGAATCACTGTTTTTTTTGAATCCAGATTAAAACTTTCATTGTCAATGTACATGTATGTAAAACAAATGTATACAGAATAAAGTATTTGGATAAGAGGTTCTTTTTTTTTTGCAAAATACTGTTTTTTAAGGAATTTGGTATGTTCTTACCCAGTCCACAAAGTCCCCACAAAGTAATTCAGTGCAGTTCAACACTGTTATAAGTACGTTTGTACCAATGGGGTATTCGAGTTGGCAAGAAATTATTATATTAAGAATCTGATTTCTTAGTCAGTCTCAATTCAATATCAGTTTTTTATTCATTGAATTTAACAATTTCTGCAACAGTATTCCAGCTTATGGGCAATAGTCTTGAAGCTACTTGAAGCTCAAATCAGGTGGACATAAAGATTTGAAAAAAAATCTTGTTTTCACTATCTGGACCCAGGTAATAATTGCTTTTTGTTTTGACTGTTTACAATGTTAAAATTAATAATCTTGATATATTGATTAAATTACTTCATGCACTGAATGTCATCGAATTCACTGAATTGATTATCCGCAATTTTCTCTTTGAAGCAAGGGTCAGAAAGAAAGATAGATCACCTATTTAGACAAAATAATGGACACTGAAAATCCAGCTTTACTGTGTAAATCCCATTGATGAGGAAAAAAAGGATCAGCCGGAAAATCTTTCATATCTACTAATTTCTTCAAATTCCTTCATTTTGTCAGAATAGAAAGTCGAAAATATGCAGCTCATGAAAACATCAACGAGTAAAATAATAATAATAATAATAAATAATATCTTTATTTTAAACACGGTTAAAACATGACGTCAATAAAATTGTTCTTCACGATGTCCGTGTTTGGTACAGAGTTATAAAACATTATTAGTTAAATTAAAAAGACATATACACTATAAACATATATGTATATAAGCTTAACTAAGAGGATTACCATCAGATTAAAAATTAAGTCATGTGGATATTAAACAAAAATACCATTTAAACGATTAAAAATGAAATACATTTCAGTCATAAATAAAACGAGTAATTAAGAACTCACCGAATCTGGTCATTTATATACATGATCAAACAATAGATTTAAACCTATGGCTCATAAAATAAAAAACCCACTCGACATGAAATACATGCAAATACACCAAACAACGTACCATACTGAACCTCACAGGGAGAACAGACACACACACACACACACAAAAAACCACACCCACACATCTGCACACAGACCCCACGACGCGAAACATAATGTACACCAGCACGTACACACACGCACGCAAGCCCACACCCAACCCGCCCATCAACATCCCACTCTCTCTGCTCTTCACACACACATCACACCCAACACACACACACACCAGCCACACACCACACAAAACACAACACACAACAACACGACCTTAACATACACAAACAACACAAGCAAACACACACACACACCACATACCAAACCCTCTCACATACACACACACACTTTCACACACACTCACACACCACCACCCTCACACACATAAACACCTAAAAATTAATAGAGGAGTGTACTAATATTACAATAAAAACATTTGAAGATTTAAAAATATCAATAAAGTGTAATATGAAACATGGGAACAAATAAATAACAAAGAATATAAGAGAACAGAAAAAATTTATATACAATTAGGTCAAAAGGTAAACATGCCAAAAAATATGCATTTTTTTTTTTTTTTTTTTTTTTTTTTTTAATTTTTAAAACTTTCATCAAGGGAATTCCACATTTTAGCACCTCTGTAAGTAAACTTCTCTTTTATATTCTGTACTTGGTTTATCCATGTATAAAATATTGTGCGTCTCATATTGTATTTCATATCCTTTTTCCGAAACTCTACTACATTGTATTGGTGGATAGCAAGATTATAACAGCTTTGAATATGGTTATTGCTTCATTATGAACCAGCTTTACATTAAATGATCCCCAATTCAAAATTCATTTATGGCTGTGTTACTGAAGCAACATGCTCAACGCCATTCATAATTTAGCTGCTCTGTTGTCAAAACCTGAAAATCTTAGTGTAAAGAGATGATTGCACGTACCCCAGACCACATTGCAATAGTAAAATGAGGAGCGATTAAAGCATTAGTACAGTAAACATTGGATATTTTTTGGAATCAAGTACTAGCCTTACGTAAATAGGATGAACATGAGACAACTTTCTTACTTTATATACTCAAACATGTTTACTCCACGTATTAGGTTTGTCTTATAATTATTACCTAGGTGTTTACAGGCCTTAACTCTCTTAATCGTGTCCCTAAATTTAATATCCAAATCACTATCAACAATATGTGATAATTTTGTGAGGTGGTACAAACTATTCATATATTCGGTTTTTTTAACATTCAATGCTATTTGATAGCTTATCAACCAGTTAATGGCATTTCAAAATCATCATTTATTTTGCAACAAATGTCGTTATACTCGTCTAGAACAAGTAGTATAGCGCTGTATCATCAGCGTAAATTACGGACATGACCTTCGATACGTAAGATGGAAGGTCCAGTTTTAAATAAACATTGAACAAGAGTGGGCCCAAGATTGATCCCTGTGGGTATACCACCAAACGACTTCTGACTAGTAGATTTAACGCATTTATACAGTATATATGATGTTATCCCAAGTATTGTTTAAACCCATTTAAACTTTAACAACATTAGATCATACCATTACTTGTGTAACTTTTTGATAAGAATACCATGGTTGACGTGATCAAAGGCCTTTGCCAAGTCTAACATTACAATCCCGACATATCGGCCTTTATCAATGGATTTTAGCCAATATTTGTGTGTTTAAATAGTTGAAATAAATGAGGTGGAAAAACTCTCGGTCTCAACCCCTAGATTGATTTCCATACAACATGTTATTGAGTCAAGATATGGAGTTTACAGCGTTGATCATAAGACTGCACGCTCAATTAATCTTAGACAAAAATGGGCAAGATTGAAATTGGCCTATAATTACATGGATCATTTTGTCCCCTGTTTTTAAATATTGGACAAATCCTAGCGTTCCACAATTTTGGAAGGTGCCTGTACCAATGAAAAATTAATGAGGTAAGTTAATGGAGCTAGCAACAATCACATTGCAGACAATTTACAAATTTGGGAGCATACTCATCAACACCCCCGGCCCCAGTTGCCTTATTATCAGTAAGGAAACCAAACTTGTTCCGATACTATTTCTCTTGGACGAGATTAAACCTAAAGTTTTACGTGATTCCATTATGGACATTTTGAGAAGTGCAATGTTCGCATATACCTCAGGAATATTACTGGCCAGATTTAGGTCCAATATCTGCAAAAATAATCGTTAGAGACCATCACGCAACCTCTTTTCGGGTGTGTCTTGTCACCATTCTTAAGGTTAATACTATTTCCATTAGACGACTTGATTTTCCGAGGACAAATACCTTCTACTCTTACAAAATCTTATTAGAATCTATTAGGACTTGATTCATCCATTAAGAAATTCTTTTGGCTGGTTTAAAACCATATCGTTGACTTTATTCTGCGTTTGCGATACTCCATCCACAAATGAGAAGAATGTTGACTTACATGCTCTTTTCTTGAGATTATCGGCTTACGCAAATTGCCACAATATCATTCGGTCAGCCCTGGGGAAGGAAGTATTCTGACGTACGCGCTTTCTTCTCAATGGTGATGACGATTCGCAACATCAAGAAATTTTAATTCAAAATCGCTAACTGGCATCGCAAGTTGGTTATATATTTGTAATTCAGCCCAATTCACCTTACTGATATCATCTTTTAAATAACACCTCCTAAAAATGCTTATAACTTCTGTTTACAGAGTATGTGTGCCCATGGTTTTAAATATTTCGCACTTTGCAAATATTGCATACACAAAACAATGCTTCACTAAGTTCCGTATGTAATTACACCTGATTTAAAGATCATTTTGGACAAGTTGTGTATAGATGTGATCAGTAATGAAGAGATTTGCTTCATACTTAGTCAATCTAGTGGCTCTTTAATCAATGGCTTCATGTTTTAAACTGTTACTAATTTCATCATGATTTCTTGTATAAAATGAGGGTGATTTTGTAAGCAGATCACAATTCAAATCGCCATATAATGAACAATCTTATTGTCACACTCATCTTTGTGTGACCAAAATTGATTGATATGATAAAAATCATGCTAATAGATCAGGACGGTACCCACGCAAGAAATAATAAGGTTTTGTTTTGTGACTTATAACTTCAATAGCAACAATTTCTAATTCTGCTGTGGCATTAGATCATCACGTAAGTTTATGTGAAAAATTCGAATTGTGATTAATTTTGTAAAATAGCTACACCACCGCCGTTGTCTATTCTATCCTTTCTGTGATCATTCATACCTTGAATATTCAATTGCGCGCACGCTATTCGGAATACTGGAGTCCAGACGGGTCTCATTAAGAGCCATAATATCCCCAATATGATTTTCATACATAAAGCAACGCAAGTCGTCCAATGTCTGGCAGAGATTGCCAAACTTATTTCACGTTGACGGAATAAACATGTCAGGGTTCAAATTTTGTGTTTTTGCTGCACATGTTTTTATTCACTCTGATATGATATAACTCTTTCCAAAGCCTGTGTGCATTAGCAAGCATTTCACTGATAATTTGAAAGGACTACGCGGTTGAATGCCCGAGGTATGAAGGAGTTTCTATGAAGACCCTATTTAAACCTGTGTTATGTACATGAGGATTTCCACTGACTACCTTGAAAATTTCTCCCATGATGCTTACAGGGTAGAAGATCAGCGTGCTAAGTTGAAGGTCGAAGAAAGGAAAGACGATAGAAGACACAAAGTAATGCATAATCTCGACCTGTGACTCAGTGGAGCATTATCAAATTTGATCGACTAATTTTATTAAGTGCCCATCAGAATTGAAAGCCCTAATTTTGGCACTGACGTAAAGCTGTCAATTAAAAATATCCCTATCTGAAATTATTAAGCTGAGATTTTTTCCGTACGCAAATTGTAAAATTTCTAAGTTCGTATTCAAGCAAATCAAAATGACCTTTTGTTTTCACTTTAAAGATTTTCTGTAGCCAACTAAAGGGTAAGAAAATCTCATCAATGTTTAATCTTTTGAAATCACTACATGATGCAATATACGAATGCTTTGAAATATCTCACTTCAGCTTTAAGAAGACGAAGTGCACTGGCCTGCAACCTATCCAACAACTTCAAATATGTTGCACCTGCTCAGTTTCAATTGAAGATGAAATTGAGCAGGCAGATGCAAATTCTATGGGAACTCAGTTATACCGTGTGTCCCAAAAAAAACGCAACACTTGGTGGCAGGCGCCATAAGTTTTGAACAAAAGCACGTGACTACTTATTCTTTGTTGTAAGGTAAGATGGGACTGTTAGCTAATATTCCTGAAAAGTTTATAAAGGTAAAGTCAATAGTTTTTAAGATATGACCACAACACTCAAGTAACCCGCAGAACCTATTTTACAAAAATGAGGAGCTGCATGGTTAGCCATAAGACTGACAATGAAGAATAGAATGGCAAATACAATATTGATTGCAATCAACATTTACTTGCCCAAATTTCTTGCAGAACAACTTCTACTGGGTCAAATGACTGCATTTACATAATTATCATTTAACTTATAATAATAAAACATTAATTGATTGGTGATAAAATATGTTTTAAGAAGATATAAAACTATGACTAAGTCATAGACAAACTCCACATTACATAAAAATGATAAATGCGTTGGGTTGCAACTTGCCTGTTACTGAAAACTGTTACATTCTCAACTTTATGAAAGTAAAACCTATGTTTCAACACAAAACTCAATAACAATATCAGTATATTCATTCTGTCATTCAATTTTGGGTTAAGATAAATCTTTGTGTGCCGTCACAAAATGATGATGAATGATTATCTCTAATCCAACTTCTTATTTTGACAACACGAAGAATATGTTGATCATACATTCCTAATTCCATCTTCTAAGTGTGTTGAAATGATAAATATGTTAAATGCATGTTTATTAGCTGTTATTACCAGTGGAAACATTCATATGTTAATATTTGTTGCAGCACCTGTCTTTTAAAAAGGGGAAAACGGTGGTTGGACTTAGAGATTCATATTGGTGGTTCTGGGCGCAAAACGTAGTGTCGTATTTGTAGTTAATAGCACCTCAATTTGGTTAAATGGTTCCTGCAGGTTACTTGATATCTGGGGTCATATCTTACAAACTATTGACTCTACCTTTATGAAATTTTCAGGGATATTAGCTAACAGTCCCATCTTACATTACAACAAAGAATAAGTAGTCACGTGCTTTTGTTCAAAGCTTATGGCGCCTGCCACTAAGTGTTGCGTTTTTTGGGGGACATACGGTATATTATGCCTTGTAGATAGTACCAAGGGCTAGAGGACGAGGAGGGTTTCTGGAGCGGTCCAGTTTGTAAAGATGCCTTGCTGTCTTTATAGAAATACCTTTGATGTGTTGTGACCATGACAAGGTTGTTGGTAATGACGTCGAGCAGCGTTATACTTTTTGTAAGTTGATGTTAATTGATCATGAAGTTCAAGAGAAGATGCCTATAGCTGCCAACTGATGATCGTTGTTTCTGTTTTACTTTCATTAAAAGCGACAAGATAAATGTTTGCCCATGTTTCTTCGCATTGAATTCAAGTTGAATCCATTGAGGCTTTCTGCACATAGAGATCTGTCATTGACATTCGTAAGGACAGGGCAAAACAAATTTTGAATAGCGCCACCAAAGTGCTTAATTATGCTAATTAGCATAATAACGCCATGGCCAATTTGATTTTTTCTACCAAAATATGCGCAACTGATATTTAGGCAATTACATAAAATTTTGGGCAAAAGTAATTTACCGTTAAAAATGGCGTACGAAAAACAAAATGTTGGGTTCACATGGACCCCCCCCCCATACACTTAAGTGTTAAGGACTAAACCTCATATCTTCTGCACACTCCCCTGTTTAATCCTGTGAACACGGCAAGCAATCAAAATCAATATTTGTCAATTAAAAAAAAAGATCAAAATTAGTTATTTTCCAGGTCATATTGGGGAATTACCATGAAAAATGTATTTAAATGAATCGAAAAAACCTAGTCTTTGCTGTTATTTTTAGATGGCTTTCCAAATGACCTGTACGCATTTGGGACGCCATTTCTAAAGCCATTACTTATGTACTATAACCTATACAGAATTGGCCAGTGTCGAAAGAGTTAAACTAGCTGAATTATCTTACCATTCCAGATACCCTGTTCTTTGGATCGGCATCTTTTGGGAAGGACACGTATTTGACGCCAAAATAGCCATTGACTGCTTTCTCCATTTCCTCTGGCGAGCAATCCAGTTCTTCTCCAGGCTCCTTCTTACGCCACCATTGTGGACTGTACCAACCTGAGGTAAAATCAAAACAGTCTATTCAAATATAATGTTACAACTTCAGTTTATAAGCCGGTAAAAATAAATGGCTGTGTCTAATATTATTATACCTTTAATTTTTCTTTATTGTCATTCGCAAACCCCGTTGGAATGTGAGGCATTATTTAAAAGGAGTAGCGTGAAACAAATGTTGCGTAAAGAGTCAACTGATTGGAGTTCTTTTTTCTTCACTGTTGTTGTAGTAGTGAAAGAAATAAAATAATTGCTTGCCCTCAAAATAATTGCAACAGAAACAATTTTGGTGTTGCTATACTTAGAAATGATGAGGGAATAACATATCAAAACCCTAGAATTATGAGTAGTGGGAAAACATGAATTTGCGGGGGGGGTGTAAAATAGGTATCATTGTACTGAAACCTATTATAACATTTTGGCCATGCCCTAAGGATTAAAAAAGTATAGTTTGTCCTATCTGTGGGTTATAGTTTAATAATTATAGGACAATAAATGTTCAAGGTCATCCTTGGGGTAAATTGTTTTAGAATGCTCCGATTCTTTTCAAAATGGTCCCAAATTTTTGATAGCCCCAAAGGACCAGGGAATGAAATACTTGCACTCATTTCACCATTTGGTCATGTAATTAAAGGTCAAAATGTAACAATGGCCTACATATCCTATGGGGTCATTAATGCTTACCTTCTAATTTACGTACAAAATGTCAAATACAGGGCAAATATGCATTTTCTGATATAGGATATGAATAAGACCAGACAAACAATTTGAGACTAGTTTCGTCAAAATCGGAGCACTCCGAAAGAATTACCCCAGAACCGTTATGAGCCTATAATCCTGAAACTAATGACCGTAGATATGGCAAATTATACCTTTTGTTTAATCCTCATTACCAGATGAGTAAGTTGTGTAGGTATCAAAACAATTAGACCTGTTTTATATTTGACCCCTGTACAAAATTTACCCCCTATTTATACATGTTCCCCATTGTTGATTTTTCTAGACTTTTGACACATTACTCTGTGACAAATTAGAAGCATGATAACACAAAAAGTGTTTCTGATGCAATTGTTTCTTGCACTATAGGTGGAGTATGAGTCATGCCACACTGGTAAAATCTCGATATATTTCCATGTATCCAAATTAGAAATGTTCAGTTCAGTTAAGCTTACGGTGTCAATGTACGCAAACTAAGGGGTTTCCAGAAAGTAAGTTCTCCCCTAAAATTCGAGGACATTTCAGTGCATAAGAGTTGCACCATTTGGAGCAATTCCGTGACCGTGGAGAGCTGAGCATAATTTCGCAGTGTATATGTCCTCTATGAAGGTTAATGAACAAATTTAGCAGGGGCGCCCCCGTGAAAGTGTGGGCGGAATCCAGGAGGGGGAAATTCATAATACAAGGGTCAAAAATGAAAAATACTTGGATTGCTGTAAACAGGTAACCGAAGTGTTCGTCCTGTTACAGGGATTAAAAAGGTATAGTTTGTACTACTTACACGTAATGGAGATATAAGACAAAATTCGTCAAATGTCAAGGTCATTACCAGAGAATAAATTTTCTCAGATTTTTTGCTCAGATTTCTCTAAAAATGGGCTCAGATTGTTCTTCCTTCCACCACGACTGCAACAAAAATATTTTGTACTGTCTAACATATTTTTAAAATTCGGAGATCAATAGAGGTCAATGGCATTGACCTTGTTTGGCATTGATCTCCATAACCAAATACAAAGGAGAGTGCCAACTACTTTTGCTGCAATCCATGTGGAAGAGTTAAAGGTCCCAGAAAATGAGATGTTAAACCTACTCCAAATCTTTGTGGGACATTCCATTGCAATAAACAGGGCCATAAAAAAGAATACAAATACAATACCAGTGACATCATTTGTGAAACTATTGATTATCAGTCAGTGTCATGAATAGATTCACACCAGTCACCTGGAAATTTCTATTACTCTCTGATAAATCAATGGCACCATAAATGATGTCATCACCAACTCAAATACTGAATGCTTTCTGGTCCCTCCATGTAGACTTGACACAAACCGCATCAATTCTATATGCATATCCTGGCATATTTAACAATTTGAGACCAGTTTTAAAGAATGGGCACTATATCAAAGGTTTACCATTTGATGATGACCTTTGACATTTGATTTTTTTTCGTATACCTCCGTACCCATACGTTGTAGGTAGAACAAAGTATACCTTTTTTAACCTTGTAACAAGACAAAAACTTTGGTTACCTTTTTACAGCAATTCAAGCATATTTTTCATTTTTGTCCCCTGTATTATGAATCCCCCTTCCTGGATTCCGCCCACACTTTCAAGAGGGGCACCCCCACTAAATGTGTCCATTAACCTTAAAAGAAGACATATCCCCTGAGAAATGATGCTCTGTTCTCCACTGTCACGGAATTGCTCCAAAATGACCCAACTATAACTTCATCAACCACTGCGTCCAGCACAGCATTTTTTGCCATCTCACACGTGCATGGTGAAATACAAAGTTCAATCTCTAACCACAGACTCACCTGGAGTAAACCACACGTATTTCCCACCATACATCTCTTCTTTATAAGCTTGACAAAATACTCGCCTTGCCTGCTCCTCGTAGAAATTCCCTATGATGATTCTCACGCCAAGTTTCTAAAAAAGTGAAAGGGTAATGTTTTGTTGTAGGACATGGATTTTAAGTCACTTTTAAAAAACAAAGCTAGCTAAATAGATTGAATACAATTACTACCAAAGTGTACTATTTTATTCATATCAACAATATGGGGTATCTTCGAGTACAGGAAGACCTTTAATTTTCAATTTGAAATCCGTAAAGGACAAGCAAATTCACATTAAAGTGAAACTGCTATTTCAAATCTAAAATGTGTTTATGGGGTTCAACGTCAAAGAAAGCTGTGCAATTTCCAGAATGTAACCTTGGAGTATGCCAAACTAATAATATTGATAATGCCGAAACCTATATTTTATACATTCTATTATAATTATAATAAATACAACAAATATTTTTCCCGTGTACAGAAATAATACAGTTACAAATTGGGCAAAATAAATCAGACAATTCACCCAACGACGAGTCTTTTCTGTACCAACCACACTTTTGATTTCATAATTTAACACATATTTCACAAGGCAATACAAGTACATAAAGATAATATAATGAATACACATGGGAAAGAGTCATGGAATTTCCTGCACATCATAGAATCATAGATTGCGTCATTTTAGCAATCATCAAATAAACCGATCTATCCCTCTGATGATATTAAACATCCTAATCATGCTTTTAGATTATGTTATGCTACGCATAATCTACAAAATGGTGAACATTTTCTGAATATATCTGTTTTTGCGTCTGGCACTTTGAAATAGAGTGGTTGAGTAACACACAATTTAAAATATAATATTAAGATCAAAGACATCGAACCTTCCAAAAAGGACACATGTGTTATCCAGGTAGATGCATTGCTCATTTATTGTTTTAGTGGATATAATTTGCGCCATGCCCCAGATACCATTGTTTTATTTAGTCTACGCAAATCACACGAATCATCGCAGCTGCTAACGTTAATACTAGCCTTGATCAAGGCTGTCTGCTAAGAACCGACAAACTTGTTATTTTTCACACTGTACTGCATAATTAACATTATTCTCAATTATTTTGAACATTGTGTTTTCAGGTATGAAATCAGTGCTTAGTATTTTTTAGGGCTACCCCTGTCTAGAGAAAGATTATATAAACAAAAAAAAAATGGTACACTGCCTGGTGGTCTGTTGTCCACACTGGCTGGATCCAGGTATAAAACCACAAACACCTGTTGTGGTCAGGTGCAGTGGTTGTGCTACTCAGAGCGACAGCGGGCGACAGCCTTGATCAAATTGCTTTGTGGTTTTAATCTTCCCTGTTCAAAACTCCTATAATTTTTTGCAAATGTATACGAAGTCTGACAGACTGTACAAGGCACTCTGCCTGAGTTGAACTTATTGAACTCACTAGTGGAAGCAGGAAACATAGGCCAGGTGAAATTGGAGACCTCAAATTAGGTGTTTAATATAGTGAATTCTTGACATTTTTTAGTTTTAGGGAGGAGGATATGCTCCACTCCTTTATATGATGAAATTACATCATACGCGGGACAATGAATGAAGTTGGTTGAGCGCTTTGAACAAGGCTACGTTAATACCCGAATGCTGAATCTACAACTGAGGTGAGCAAAAAGCCCGTAGCATGCCGACTATATCATGTAACACATTAGTACACCTTCCTGCAAGGTAAAACAATGAAGAGAAAAGTGGTTGCTGTAATGCTGTTCATCTCTTACCTTAAGATTTGTGACGTGCAACCTTGGGTCAATTGTAAAAATTTCGGACACAGCAATGTTGATTCCGTTTTGATCAGCTTTCTCGCGAAAATCCGTAGTTCCCTGATTGAATAATAAATTTGAAAAAAATAGTAATAAATTTCCTATCATACAAGTATCAAGTACCCTTGGACCGACATAAACTTAAAAAAACATAGCCGGATAAGGAAAGAAAGCCGTCCTCTATAGTTTTCATGAGAACGGATGAATTTAGAACGTTCCGCATTATACATGTAAAGCAACATGCTTAGAAGTTAACCTTTCGCTGGTTTTCAAAACAAAACAATAGCACTATACATAAATTCAAAAAAAAATTGCTTTTATGTAAAATTATAATACGGGCTGCAATGAGTAATTGAAATTTCCTTATATGAACCCTTCTTTTCAAGAACCACAATCCCACTTTGCAAGGATGTGCATTTTATTAATTAGCAACAGTACCCATTTTGAATGCTTGTTTTCTGGAGAGCATTAACAGGAAGTGCCAAAAACAACAACAACCTTTTACATATATACCATAGAAGCTAGAGTTAACCTGCCCATGATATAAAAAGCGCGGTCAATTCAAGTGACTTGTCTAGACCATGCTTTATCATTAAGATCAGACCATTGTGTTGTCTTCCAAAGTTGCTTGGTGAGAAGACTGTTATATAATCCAAGTCTTAGCACTCATTGAACTACACCGGGCATAAAGCTATTTGGGTACTTTTCGTAAAGGCTACCTATGCATCACTTACAGGCTACATAACAAAGGACAGCAATGCAATATCTTCCTTTGTTTTCCATTTAACACTTAACTGCATTAGGGGTTCATAGTGGCCCTTTTCTGTTTTTGGCCAGGATTTTTTATTGCCGAAATATATTTGGTTTATATTGTTTGTATTTGTCTAACTTTTAAGTTGCGCTTGCATTGACGCAAAAATTCAAAACCATCGCGTCGTTTTTGCGTTAATTAGTATGGGCCCCTAGGAGCTAGTGACATAAAGTAAGTAATTAATTAAAAAAATCTTGGAAAGTATAGTAGGCCATTGGTGCCATAATATTTTATATACACCATATAGCGATTTACTGTAGAAACCTATGGTAAATTATACAAGTAACCCTAAAATATATAAAATGGCATGAGACATTTATGTTTGTGCTTTATATGGTAAATATAGTTCATTCTTCACCAATTAATGCAATCAGCACAGGTCTAGGTGAATCAATGCCGTAGAAAATGTAGAAACGAATTAGTGTCTTTTTCGCACATTTTGACGCAAAATTAAAATTAATGTTTTGCCCCTAGCTTTTTTACTGATTTTTTTTTTCAGTTTTTATTTCTTTATTGTTGATGCCTTTGAAGCCTTCTAACATGTGGTGGATTTCATATTAAAAAATCCTTCCGAAAAGTTGTTATATAATGGCCCCCCCCCCATGCACTAACGGAAGTGCAAACCCCTTATGCAGTTATAGTCTGATTTTTTATTCCTGTCAGTAAACGCATATTGTCGATGGTACGAACTCATTCGGAAGGGATGTGTTGAGATCAAAAACTAAAAAGCTGTATTAACAGCTGAAATGCTCAACTTTGTTCAACAGAATAAGATGCTTTCACCCATTTTATATGAACTTCTTTGTATCGAATATGTAAAGGCTTCATACCAGATTCAATTGAATAGATTGTCGTAAAGTCTGAGACACGCTATCGATTCCTTTGTTTGGTGTCAATCAAAGAACGGATAAAGTGTCATGAACATCGAGGCTGGGTGAAGAGGAGGATTGCGCCATGTACATATTGTAGTTTGTTATGAGTAACAAAAACTCTAAAATACTGAAATGATTGGACCAAGTTGTCAAATATTATTTCTGGAACAAATATAATTTTCTTATGTTGAATGTTTCAGAGTTTGTTCAAGTTTGGTGTTTGGAATTTATTCAGTGCATTTGCTTTGTAATATTTTCTTCGTGAGAAAAGGGACATTTTTTAATTATGGCCTTAATCTTATTCCGGTATCGCGACATCGAATTTCTATTGTACTGATTGGGTAAAGCATACAACCTTTCAGAACAAATGGAATCGTCGACACGCCCCAAAAACTTTTAATGAACTGACAGGAATAAATAACTATAAGTGTTAAGTCATTTATGGTCATTCAATGGCTTGCTCTATGTGTAGGTATAAGCAATTGGTACTCATGATCACGTAAAACGTTGTCGAGTTTATTTACAATCTTGGGGGAAAATTGTCGAAACACTTTGAAGGATGTTCGGAAACTGTTCCCAACTTCCCCCGTCTCCGCCTTCAAATGTTGAATGAGATATCGTCCTCAGCAGTCTTGCCAATCCCCCCCATACATTACTTGAATTTGATGGGATTGGGGTTGGGAAGGTAGGTTGAAGTGGAAGGTTTTGGTTTTCAATTGAGTGATAGGTTCTTAATTCTAGCCCGAGTGACCCATGAAAGAAATGATGGTGAGTGTGTCAATTATTTTTTTTTTTCAAACTGATGAATTGTAGGTACCACGGTCGCTTAACCCACCAATATGTAAGAAGGTAGACTGGACATGACATACTCAAGCATTGGAACATGTGACCTATCTAAACGATCAATATAGCTGCGAGAATAGATTCCTGGATTATTTTAAATTTATTATGAACTAATTACATCTTCGATATTTAAAATATTAACAAATAAAGAATGGTTCAGAACAATTAAAAGAAGGAATAGAAATAAGCTATAGCAAAATAATTAGAGTAAAGTTTCCATTGTGTTTTTTCCAATTCATACTTTTTCATAACCTGAGAACCTCTGCTTGTTTACCGTATGATAATGAAAACATAATGACAAAGAAAGGAATCAAATTGTTATTGTAAATTAACAAAAGGAGCAAACTTCCATTATATTCCTCTGTACACGTATAGCCAAGCGACCTTTACCAATTAGATTTCTATAATTTCAAACTCATTTTTCATAGTACTGAGAGTATGGTTAGAAGCAAACGATTCTATTATTAACATTTTAATTGCATCTATATTATTACAGTGATTTAACATAACCATCACGTCATCTTTATTCAAAGTGAATATGAAAGGTTTCGAATTAAGTACCTCTGTCGTTTACTCGTCTTATATTCAAGATATCAAAAAGACTTTATTTGATTATATCTTAGATAGAGTGAGTACAATCTCGTTATGTTTTAAATAGATTTGTCTTGTAATAATAACAAAGTTAGGGTGGACAATATATAGTTGCTAAAGTACGTCATTCAAAATAAGCATCTTAAAATACGATGAAGGGCACATATATATTTATCTCGATATTTTGTTTAAATAAAATACAAGTGTATATGATGCATCAGAATTGCAAACATCGAATACATGGGTCCAACTAATTTTTTTACAGAAAAACAGCATTAAACTATTGATTAATCAAGAGTGTTTATGAGTGACTCAGGCTAGAGGAGATATTAATATCATCTCTTCGTAGGATTGAATGTAAATATATATTTGGATAAATGACTTGCTTTCACTATTTTACTAAATTTGAAAAAAAAAATAATGGATAATTGTGTAACTCATGCAATGATATTATGATTTGCAAATTAAAACAATAACAGCACAGTTTTTAGAGAGCGACCCCAATTTTCCGGATATTTTGAGATTTTTGCACGGTTGCATTGGTAATTGGCTAGAAAACAATACCCGTGAATGCTAGAGTTCAAATGTCTCTATGCGTCGCAAATTTGTAATTAGAATAATTGATATCGGAGATCTCCGATAATAATTCAACGGCTGCTGGAAACGTCCTTCAATATGAAATAGAGTGGAAATTGCACCATGCACATGGTACGCTCATCAATTTAATAGTTGTTCCGTCGGTTCAGCAAGTCAAGTTAGAGGTCATTTTCGTGAGGTGGTACTATTTCCGGGACTATTTCACCATGGACGGACATAAATTTTGCGTTTCCAGCTCCGCCATTAAATTACAATCATGTAACTCGCAGGTATAGTTTACTAGACAATTTCCGACACAACTGTGCAAAAAAATTTCAAATTTTGAAAATTGGGGGCGCTCTTCAAAAAAAAACGCGGTTATTTATAAAACTCCAACTAACCAGCGTGCATTGAATTAAATAAATGACAAAACCACATGGTTTCGAACTCACCCTGGTTAATGTGTATGTTAAGGTAGATGCACATTCGATAAAGACTGCTTATCGCCGATATACTGTCTTTTGAAAAGAAACATAATTTATCACGATAAACTATGTTATCAAGCTAAAAACCCAATAAACACTGTAAATCATACTTTGGACAATATGTCCCTAATAGGACATACTGTCCGAAGTTTACAACACTGGAAAACACTGTTTATCTACTGATTAACTGCCACTGCTTCTCGATAAACGGAGTTTAACAAAAAAAAAACAAGGTATTTTTTAAATGTGTGTTCGCGACTGATAAACATTATTTAATGATAAACTAATTGTATCTAAACGAAAACACCGTTGATCGAATAATCTACTGATGTATAATTTCTTTTAAGAAAATGTATGAAATTCCAGACATACATGCATGTCAGTGACTAATAGTAGAGGGGCTGGTATTTCACAAAACGTGTTAACAACCAGTTCAAAATATGGAGACACCCCAATAACATAAAACACCCTACCTTTAAAAAAAATAAAATTCAATCAATAACCCCTGTACATTTCACCACTAAAAACAGTTAAAAGAGTCAAAAGATATTGACAAAAATAAAAAATCAGTTAATCTCTCTTGTATAATTATTATTATTTCGCTTTACTATAAAATGACAGCTGAAGGTCTGTCCATTATCTCATTATTCAGATATTAAACTGATATAAATTATTGTGTGCACCTAGTGTATTGGCTTTGTATTTCTAAGATGCTTAAGTAGTTTACTGATACTGTATCTTAAACAAGGTCATGGCCAATGCAGATGGCACTTTGAAGGATGTTAATCCCGTGTTGTTTCAATTGTAAAAGAGTTACTTATGTTTACCGATAATGCTCAGACTCGGCATTCTAGATAGCCGGTGTGGCAGGAGATATAGTCCCCGGACCCAACGTCCGACTACAACGGTGAAGAATAAGGCACTCGATTCATTTGACTCTTCACGCAACATTTGTTTCACGCTTTATTCCGTTGTCGTCTATGGTGCCCGGACTATGGTTCCTGCCGGACCATATCTCCTTTTACACCGGGATCAGTTTGCTTTGTAAGTTGTCAAGGCCTAGCTATTTCTGTCTAACAAATACATTAAAACAGCAAAGCTAGCCTAAAAGCATTTTGATATGCATTAGTTCTTATCTTAAATACTGCTCTCATGTTAAATACTGCTCAGACCGCATTGTTATCCGAAAATAGATGCCAAATTTTTGATTAGCCTAATTTGTAAGAAACATTACACACAAGCTAAAAGTCATATACCATTGGTATGAAATAATATAAAGTGTCCTGAAATGGGCTGGAATTAAATACAAATTTAACAATGGTATTTTCCTGAATTTTGGCAGCCATTTTGAAAAAGGCCCTCCAGCGAGAGTTCTCCACATTTCCCAGAGGTTGTACTCAAAATATCTTGTTCTGCATTCTTGAATGTACAAAAAACACCTTCAAACCTTCTTCCCGAAACGTTGCGAATTGGACTTCAATTTTGAACCCTACTAACACGAGGTGTGCGTATCTCCAGTCCAAGTAATTTTTAATCCCACTTAAATGAAGATGATGCACTTACGGAATCAAACGTATCTCCCGGAGGATTGATTGTAGCAATTCTGTCCCATCCAAAGTGCTTGATGGCAGCTATTTTTAAGATATTGAGAGATGATTCCGGTGGTATGATCCGGTAAAATAATGGGTAGAGTTGACGATTGGAAAGCTTAGGCGTGAGCGCTCCATATGTTATCTGAATAAAACGTTAAACAAAATATAATTATGTTAAGTTTCTATTTATGTATTCAAAATGCTTTAGATTCATGGCTTGCCTTTGGAAATGTTGCTTTTGTTTGTTTGCATACTTTTTTTTTCTTTTGCAACATTACACTACATCGCTCTTTGTTCAAAAGTGTGGAAAGTACAGAAAAAAGTAAAAACGCACATAGGGTATTCGCCATAGATTAAACCTGCTTATACAGTTAATACATGTATATCAAAACTCAAATTGTTATTTTAACTTTGCTTTTTGTTATTATTTCTTGTGTCTCAAAAAAAAAAATCTTGCCAAGCAAGCGGTTTTGTCATTATCCATTTTGTAACACATTTGATTGGGCCCAGATATTTGTTTTTAATCTTTTGTTTTGTTCTTGGGCGGGGTGGGGCTATCTGGTAAATATCTACGATTCTTTGTCTGTTTGAAAGTTTTAATAAACTTTGTTTTGCCCCATGAGTTGGCCAGCCACCTTTAGCAGTGGCGTAACCAGCTTTTTTTCAGGGGGGCAAAGGGGGACACATGTATTTTCAGCGTATATTAAATTTGTTAGTATAGTATATGGCCTATGTAAATCACTAATTTTTCAGGGGGCAAGGGGGGGGATTCCCACAGCTGCAGCTGCCCCTGCACCCCCCCTATGGGTTACGCCACTGACCTTTAGCACTATTTGTGATTACATCATCTGGAAATCGTATATTTTAAAGTATTTTCCCTCTTGCTGCTGCAATATTTTTGGTGAGGGAGGTTTACGTATATAAACGACGCGTGTACTTGTATGTTTGTGAAATCTGGAATGCTTTTCCATCGATTTTGAACAAATGAATACCATATTCAACGTGCAATTACACATTTATCGCATGGCAAACTATCAACTATCTCCATATTGTATCATTATGTCGTAATGGCATACCTCTGTTGTACACCTCTCTAATATTGGGAAAGATCCGTATCCGGGTCTATTTTGGCTGTAGAACATACCATCTGATTAGTCTCTGTTTATCATTATTAAAATCATTGTATTAATTAGAGACCATGAAGGTTACAAGAAGATCCTAAATGCAATCACGTGGCTCTTATTCTTAAATTTAAAGCTTTCAGTTGAATCAATGCGCCATTTAATGTTACATTATATATGATATTGTATTGAATGCAAGACATTCTGCGTGTAATTCATTCACTTGCATTATAAACCTAATTTCACCAAAATGTGGGTCAAACATTTCGTAGCCATTTAAATTAACCTACAATTAACTATATTTTTATATGCCAATTTTTTCACCTCGGTGCTTGTACTTGATGTAGTGAAATGGACTGTGCCCGGAAACAAGTTGCACAAGTGTACTAACAAATCTTTCAACGTGATTTCAATTAACCTGTTGTATTGAAGGAATCGTTTATATATAATCGAATCGAATCCTGCTTCACAATATGAATAATGTCGGCATTGCAATCATCGTTTAATTCGCCTGCACACGTTGATTTTTGGGGCAACGCAAGTATATCATTAAAGGGGATTAGCAACGATAATGCGAGAGAATCGAAAATGTGGAAATGCATTTTTTAACTTATAAATCAGGGGTTAGTGTGAATAATTCAATATAACTGCTTTAATGTAGAAACAACCACCAAATAGTGAACAAAATGAAGTATTTGAGGAAATTTGTCATACCGTCTCCCGCAAATAGACATACTATACAGCGATGGCATCTTAAAATCTACACTAAACAGCTGATTGTGGTTTACACCAGTATAGAATAAACAAAGATCAATAATGTTTGTGTGTGAGGTCAAATGTATTGACTCATGGTGCACAAAATCACGCTTAAAATCTGTGATATTCACCGGGAAAGGCCTTTTTGATCTCAAGTCGGAATTTTAATACGCACGTATAGAAATTACAGAATCAGATAATCATAATCATAATCAATGAGATTTATAAAGCGGCTTTTACAATGTAGGCAAGGCGCTGAAAAGAAGAGAAAGAATGAAAAAAACTATAAATTAGGGAAGAGGTGAGATTTCAGTTGGCGTCTGAAAGTGGTAACATTGTCTTGGTTACGGAGCTCAAAGGGTAAGGCATTCCAAAGGCGGGGAGCAGCGATGGAAAAAGGCTGATCGCCTGCCATCTTCCTGGAACGAGGAACATCGAAACTGACAGCAGTGCTGGAGCGAAGAGAATAAGGAGTCTGGCGAACAAGAAAATAAGATGATATATAGGCCGGGACGGATGAATGAAAAGATTTATGGGTTAAAAGAAGGGATTTAAAGTGGATAAAAGGTACTGCCTTGCGTTTAATACACAGATTTCAAACCAACCATTTGCAGGTTATGTTCGTATGTCTATGCCAGTAACAAAAATACAAAAAATATCAATTTTGATGATTTGGTACTTGGTACTCAAACCAACCATTTGCAGGTTATGTTCGTATGTCTATGCCAGTAACAAAAATACAAAAAATATCAATTTTGATGATTTGGTACTTGGTACTCATGAAAGTGGGTACTCTACTTCTGAGGTACTGCCATGAAGAAAGTGGTTGTGTATAATAAGAAATGAACTAAATAGAGACGATATCGCTTAGTACAGCATCGTAAATGTAACCGTGTCGTCCATATTCGAAAGCCATATAAAAGCTTTTAGTTGAGACAATGCGCCATTTAATGTCACTTCGCATACAAATGGAATTTCATTGGATGCAATTAATTGGGCGTGTTCTGTCACTTTAATTTTAAACTAAATTTTACGAAAATGTGGGCCAAACATTTTACCGCCACGGAAATTAACCTACAATAAACAATATCAATTTTTCTATTGTATTTTCCTCCGGCATTTTCATTTTTCTTTTCAATTCTTCACCTCGATTCTGTACTTTTTGCACTTGTGGTAGTGAAATGGATTGGTATCTATTGTACCTACAAAACGCTCAACATGATTTCAATTAACCTGTTGTATTGAAGGAGTCTTTTATATTATAATGGAATTCTGCTTCATAATCTGAATAATGTTGGCAATCATCCTTTAGCTCGCCGGCACATGATTGGTTATTATTGCAGCACATGTGCATTTAACAAACGTGAGGACATTTTTAGAAAAAATGCGCCCCGATTATTTTTTCTAACCGGGTTTTTCATATTTAAAATGATTACCAATATTTTAAATTACGCTTGAAGTGAATCATCAGAAAACGCTGTTTTTGTTAATTGTGACTTATAACTGCTGTCGCGCACGACAGAAAATAGAAGCATGGTCCTCTATACGGCCGATTAGGACAACGGGCAAGTTCAAAATTTATTTTTTGGTTTTCTTTTCTATGTGTCTAATAAGCATTTAAAACGTTTACAGTGAGTGTTCTACAACCAATCAAACATACACGTATGGCGTAACGGTTAAAGTCCTAAAACGTGTATTGTAAATCGCGAGTTCGAGCCCCGCTGCAATCAACGGGTTTGTGTCCTTGGGCAAAATACCTAATTTCAATTACCTCGTCGTCCTATCTAGGGAGCTGTTATGGGCAATGGTACAATCTAAGTGCTGACAGGGATGTGCGCTTAGCCAGCAGCAACCTAGAAGAAGCGAAATGCTTGTGCCGATTTCCAGATGGCGGCGCGCCGCGGCGTAGTAATAATAGGCAACAGCGCTTCGTGACTGTTCACGGCGGTCCGGTAAGTACGTATATCCTGTTTCTAAAATTGAAAGAAAAAACACTATGAAAAAAATATTTTTGAAAATTCTCAAGACTGAAATAATACCGAAAGGCATTGTGGGAAAAGGGATGCGGCCCGTAGCGATTACGTGTTCACTTTTCCGTGTTCGCGAGCACCGAAGTATCCGACAAAAACGTTCAATTTTCTCGCTAGGTTCTATAGGTTCGGACACAATTACGATACATATTGAAAACAAAACATAGTAACGGACCCTCTGATGCAAAATCTCCATAGAACCCTTCGTATTCCGGAGATATTTGAGATTTAGTTTCATTTGCATGCATTCGCTATGACGGACTGATAACGTTAATCTCTCGCGCAGTACTAATTTAGATAATATCTTTTGCAGTCTGTGACACAGACTATACACTTTCCGGACCGCCGTAGTGACTGCTGTACAAGGAAAGGTTATAGAGAGAAGCGTGTCCGAACACCTGTAGCTTCATTTGAGAATGCAGGTCTTTTTGCAAATTGATAATATGTCTTTTTCCCCACTCATACGTCTTTCATGAGTTCTATTTTGGATGAACGTTTTCCAGGTCCTTCTGATGAACAAACTTCATGTGTATCGTAGATGTGCTTAGATAGTGAAATGGTTCAAAGCTTCACATCATACCTTTATAGCAGCAGAATCCAAAGACTCCAGTGTGGTTACCAATTTTCTGATGGGATTGTTGTTAAATCTGGGGTCCCACAAGGGTCATTTTTTGGGCACTTTGTTTTTCAATTTTTTTTTTTTGATGTTTCTTTCTCCGTCGCTTCTACAGTATGCTTATGGTGCTGTTCTATATTGTCCTTCTCCAGATGAAGTGGCCTCGCAGATTGACCTTGATGTCATCAGGAAGTGTGCTGTTAAATGCGTTGTAATGCACATTACCAGATCTAATCAGCGTGTTTCTGTCATTTGGGGGGGGGGGAGGTGGTGGCACTCTTCTTAAAATCGTTTCTACCCACAAGAATCTTGAAGATATTTTGTCATGTAAACTTGGCTTGGGTTCCCATATGGAAGATTTTCTAGGGGCGTACCGAGGCAGTCGAGTCAGAAATTTCAAATCCCCAAGTAGTTCCGGTGATGTGTTCCAACAAGTGTAAACGGAACCAAATGCGCGCGAAGTGCGTAGAATTAGCCCAGTTTACATTAGTTTTACTAAAGACAGTTTCGATGGATTCACAAATTACATTTATCAATTAGTTTTACTAACTACCTAATTTAACTTAAGATATGGTTTATATATCAATGAAATATATCGTTGTATAGAGTCATTACACCTGTGAGGGCGAGGTGGCCGATTGGTCTAAGGCGCTGAACCGTCGGCGAGCGGTCCTGGTTCGAGCCCCACGAGAGTCGGGTTTCTTGGTCATACTCAAATAGTTCCTATAAGGTCGGAAATTGCATAATTGCGCAGCAGTGTGATTATGGAATTTCTCCTCGCTCCCACCCATTGCGTAAAATGTTCAGGTGTATGCAATGGGTGTCCGGCGCCTCATGGTTCGGAGAGCCCTGTAAAGCTGTTGGTCCCGTGTATCAGGGCAGTAATTCCTGAGTACGTAAAAAGTTGCAGACCCTATCGAAAAGAATAGGGGACCATCCGGGGTCTGTTACCTGCACACATCACTCCAGGTACCAGGGTCCCTTCCAACCCGCACTAGGCCAGCGTGGAAGGGTAGGCCGAAATCCAGCATGGAAACATGTTGAGGCTTTCGTCCAACAGTGGACAGACAAAAAAAAATACAACCAGGCAATTATCCCTAACAAATTCTACAGTCAATTGTTTCGAAAGTATATGCCACAGCCAGCAGTCTATTCTTACAATAAAATTCAGGTGTCTTTTTAGATGTGGAAGCAATTCTGATCTGCAAGTAGTCGGGTTTCTGGGACACTCTGTCCATCCGCAGCGTTATCAGGTATGGGAGTAGCAACTTTATGTTCCAAATTCAGGGACAGCATCCGAGACATTCTTGAACAGACGCTATTATGCGTTATGGACCTACTTGGCAATTGCTTGTACAGAAATAAACAATTCCAGGAAAAAATATTATAATTCCAAATCGAAAAATGAAAAACACAAATTTAAAAAACAATCAAATAAAAATTAAAATAAAAACTTCCAAGACGAAAAAAAAAAAAGAAAGAAAATCCAAATAACAAAAAGTTGTCAAATTTGAAAACAAAAATCAGAAAAGACAAAATTTTAGGGGAACACACTTTGAAAGATTTATTTCAGAGATTTAGATTTTAACATGTTCCAAATGAATTGTAATGCAACATCTCAGGTTTATAACAATATTTGCATACTTGTGCAAGATCACAATTCCTTTCAAGGAAGAAATCAAAACTAAAGTCATTTGAAATTAAGTGATGCTATTATCGTATAATGCAACATAGGCGTTCACGATTTAGATTGAACTAGTGAAATAGAAAAGTTAATTCAATGAATAAAATGTAATTTGTACTACTGCCGGACGGACTTCAATTTACTGATTGAAATTATGAAAACGCCTTTCTAAGGATAATTGAGTCAACTATTTTGTGACCTCAATAATAAAGCATATTATGTACGAATAAGAAAGAAAACTTATTAAATACATAGTGTGTCAATTCACGCAAAAGCGCACTGAATTTCATATGACACAAAGATTGCACCTAATACCTATATGACGTTGTCTACGCTTTCATCAGAATTTCATCGTTATCGATTTATTAACATAATTCAACCCGATCAATCATAGTTATTTCCTATCAAGAACTACAAACATGGATATAATCATGATAATGGTAGAGATGTAACTGAAAGCCTTGATCCCGAACAAAATAATAAGAGCTACCATATTGAGGCCTTTATTGTTGTTCACTTATTTGTAATAGGTCAAAGACTCCATAATTAACGACTACGGGTATTCAATGCCTGTACAAAATGCCAGTGGTTGTAATTATATCGAAATGCATGAACGATTTCATCAACAATAATGTCAAATGTAGCTTAAAAGCAGGACAAAAGTAACACTTTCATTAGTTAAAGTATTCTGAGTATTCAAAGCGGCAATATTTTGCACAGCAAGAAGATGACAGGACATTTGCCTTCGGGTTACCATTATTTTGCCAATTCGACTTTGCACTTTAATGATATTGAAAGGCAATTTAAAAGATTTTTGGTCAATTCACCTTTTACTCTATTCACCATAATGTATTTAAGTGAGTAAATAACGAATGCGTATCGTGAGTTCGCAAAACAAACAAGGCGACGTGTTTGACGTTTATCGCAAGCCACAAAGGCCATAAGGTATTGCCACAACGCGTCGTGAGAGAGTAGCAACGCGTTGTCGAAATTTCACAACGCATTGCGGTATTGGCCAATTAGAGTGATGAAAAATAGACACACAACGCGTTGCAAGCCTTCCCAAAGCGTTGCAAGCTTCATAACGCTTTGCGAGCTTCACAACGCGTTGCGAAGGTACACAAACCATAAGGGTCATAACGTATTGCCGCAAAGCGTTGTGAGAAAGTTGCAACGTGTTGCAAAAATGTCACAAGGCGTTGCGGTGTCGGCCAATTAGAATATTTTTGTATTTAAAAAAATAGACCCGCAACACGTTGTAAGGTATCTGGCAACGCGTTGCTAGCCTTCACCATACGTTGCGACTTTCACAACGCGTTGTGAACTTCAGAACAAAACCATAGGGGTCATAACGTATTGCCGCAACGCGTTGCGAAGATTTGCATCTCGATCTATTTATTTAAAAAAAAACAGGCCAAAGACATGCATTATTCTTTTCTGGGTTTTGAACTGTATGACAATCAATGTTAAAGACTTGGAATTAGTTTTTTAAACTCATATCATTCTCATTTTGTTTTTTATCAAATCATCACAAATTGATGTGGTGTGATACCGTACATAATACTACATTTTGAATTTTACAGCTGATTTGACCAAAAATGTCAAAAATATATGTAGTTTTGCCCCATGCAATCAACATATCTAAATCGAAGTCATATTCCCACTTAGGCCATCAAATAGGATTAAAATTGTATTATCTCGAGATCTTATCTCGGGATAATTTTATTATTTCGGGATAATTTTATAATCTCCACATAAATTTAAAAAAAAAATATTTCAACATGTCACTTCCAGGGCTCCGTAAAAAACTTTACACTACTGCAACTAAAAATAAACTAAAATACAATGATGCACAGAAACCACAAGCTCCAAAAGGAGAAAAAATCGCATCCAGGATTCTTTAAAACTATATAAAAGTAAGTTACATTAATAATCTTTTGAGATCATCTCATTTCGCACTGTCTAACATATTTCTGAAATTCACGGATCAATATTGTTCAATGGCTTTGACTTTCAAATACAAGAGAGAGGGGCAACTACTCCATTGCAATCCCAATGGAAAGGTGAACAATTTTAAGACCAAATTTAAAGAATTAAGAATAAATATTTGACTTTTGGTTAGGATCTTTGAAAAAAGGTTAACACTCGGGAAAAGACATTTTGACAAAAAGAAAAATTGGCAGGAAGCCAATGAAATAAGCTTGAATTTGCCATTATTTCATTCCGATCCGATACGTAAAACAAAAGATATACTTCATCAATTATGAGAGGGCAAAACCAACTTGGTCCGATTTCTGCCTTAAAGCACTTGAAATGCATGATGCACCATGAATACACTTGGCTTCAAAGCACATCATCTTTCCATCTTAAGAGAAAAAGAAATAGATCTTGCTGTGTTTTTCTATTAAAGAAAAACTCCGAGATTCCTGTCACCGTGTTTTGCAAAACGCTCATCGTTGGATCTACCTTAAAGGCTCTTCTAAAGAGAAATGATGGCTTCAGTTCTAGCCATTCTGATCCGTTATTGGTCTGTTTGGCCTGCTACTGTGTATTTATTTCCAATTCTGCCTGCTCCATTAGTGCTTGTAGGCCTATCATTAGAGGTTTCTCTTTCTTTTTTGTTTGTTTGCGTGTTTTTGTTGTTTATTCTGTCTACAAAATCATATATTTTCTTTGGAATTCAATATGGAAGCTTCTGGTTGGTTTAATTTGGTTATAGCATTTTGTGTAATTTTGAGCGATTTGATAAGGCTAAATCTGCTGATCTAAGTGAAGTGACTGATTAATTTTTGAAAAACACAAAGTATTGCTGATCATAAAGACACTTTATAGACCAGTAAACAGCAATGTTTGTAAACATGTTAGGGCCTGGTATCTTGAAATACGTCGGCCTGACTGTTACACACTAGGCAATTGTATCTGTTAGAGTTTTAATTACTATGGGCCATAACGATTCGTAGGCATGGATTCGCAGGCAACAAAAGAAGTGACGTAGGATGTTGACAATAAAGTTCAAAAAGGAATGTCAATATCTTCAGTAGGTTCAAAAACTCTATGATTACTCAATTTTAGTATGTTACAGAATCGTGTTTCCCGCAACCTTACAATTGAAACCAATGCAAATCGGACCAATCGGAATTTGCATTCTCCATTTTGACGAAGCATATCTTTTTTGTTCTACTGTATACATATTGCATTTAAATGAAATAAACGGCAAATAAGAGCTTATTTATTTGGCTTTAAGAGCATATCAAGAGCAAACAAAGACCCATGCGTGCTTTATATTTTTACAAACCACCTGTTTCCCGAGTGTTAACATTTTCTTGGGACAGCCTGTATATGTAACCATTAGTTTTAGGTAGTGCTTTTTAAAACCTTCTAACAAGACGTAAAACTTTTTACAGCAATCCAAGCATTTTTCTATTTGACACCTGTAATATGTATTCCCCATTCCTGGATTTCGGGCACACTTTCACGAGGTGCACTCTCGCTAAACGTGTTCATTAACTTTCATAGAAGACAAATCCGCTAAGAAATGACCTACGCTTTCCATGGTCACGGAATTGCTCCAAATGACCCAACTCTAAAGGGAACACATCATACGTCACGTCAACCGAAAATGTAGCATTGACTCATGTTAGATTCCTCTGATCAGGTTTTATTATCATATCAATTAGGTTGCGACAGAAGAAGCAAATTATAGATTTTCATAAATTGGCTTTTTTAGTCTGCATATGTTACAATTATGTAATTTGTGTACACCCATATAGACTACATTCTGGAGTCAGCGGTTCCTCTGTGTAGTTTCGGTAATAATAACAATTTTTATACGTTTCAATATCAATGTTGTTAGATGAGGCGAATTCAGCACCATTTTACAACACTCGTCATCTCTAATTGCTTACATGAGAGCAAAATAGTGACAATGTCAGGCTTGAGCACTAGTCAAGTCTTAACATTATTTGTGACTGCAAAATTCAATTAGCTAGAAGGTTGAAGTGTTTGAAGGGACTGCTATTAGAGAATACTCTTCAATCCATTATACTAATTAATTTTCAAAGGCTCACCAGTGTTAGCACAACTGACCAATTCTAAGCTGATAGTGATTTTATCGATACACAAGTTAACTACTATTATCATTTGCTATAATCAGACATGTGACTCATTATTCCACCGCTGTGTGAAAAACCTCTCATTTATGCTGTGAAGGTATAGCAACATTTCCGAAGGCCAGTTGTGTAGTATTGTTGGATGCAAGTCAATTATTACATGTATAATTGTAACCCTTGGTACCCATTGAAATAATAGTCGTGTCCAACGACCTCTGGCTCTTGCTCAAAGGTCTAAAATCTGAAAAATCTACTGGGCTATTTTGGCAAGTATCGACAGGTTTGAAGAAATTCATCAAGAATTGTCAAAATGGTTACCAATCTCTTTCCTATAGTCAGGTTCAGAATGAGGCGACCAATTGAAGAGCATAGTAAAAGAAGTTGCTATGTGCACAAAATTAGTTCAAAGGAAATAGGGTTCAAATTTTAAAAAACACTCAACATATACATTTTTACTAAACTTTGGCTTAAAATTAAAGCATGTATCAAGATGATGTAAATACCATATATAATGAATATTTATTACGAAGTAGTGTTTTAGCAATTGCGATTTTGTTAACACTTTAAATTTTCTTAGAACTATTTTTGTGCACATAGGAACATCTTTTACTACACTCTTCAATTACACGTATGTCAAGGTTTTTCAATCAAAAATTTGGGTGGGGCATGTTTGAAAATATGATTTACAATTTTAAAAATGTCCCATTTAAGTCGCTTTTTTGTCTCACAGACTAATTATTCACGAAAGTGAGATTTTTTGAGATTTCAAGAAGAGGGTCGGAAGGGGGCAAATATTTTTGTTGAGACAACTCCTTATAGACTGCTTCAATGGGATGGACTTTGCTTAAGGAACTCTCTCTCTGGATTAAAGGTAGTTTGCAGCAGGTCTCTGTCCGGAAATAGGGTGCTTCACATTAGACTGTTAGATACTTGGCAGCTACGTTCACGTGCTCGATACACTCATCTTGCAGTTACTGTCCATTTTCCTTATTCACTGTGCACACAGTGCATTCAATAGGCCTATGACCTGTCACGCGTACTCTGTGCTTAACGCATAGGACATGAGAAAACTCACGTCGTTGCGAGGAAAGTGCTCATGGGATTTTCTTCGTAGAAGCTCTAATTGTAGAATATATTATCACCAATAACATATGTGAATTTTATTATGATAGAACATTCAGAAAAATCCGAAAATGGTTAATTTATAAAGAGTGGTATTTTGGTAGGGTATAATGCTAACTCTATGGCAAAAATCACCAGTGATTGCTGTGCAGATTCAAGAGAGCGCCATGGACAAACGGTTATACCTATACTCTTCGTAGAAGCTGACAACCAAGATAATCTTATTTTCTATAAGGTGGTGTAATTTGGTTGACATACGGTACTGAAAAATATCCGAAACGACCATTTCTAACAAGGCTTCCAACATGTGTAAAAACAGGCCTACTCGCCGATGTTCATGCACACAGTGTGTGGGTAATCACTCATCCATAGCATGTCATTGATCAGTGATTGGATGGTGCCCTGTGAAGTGGGAATCCTTTACATACGATCAAACTTATGAATGGATTCATGTCACAATGATTCGGTTGGGTGGGCAAAAGGTCGAGGCCCGTTTACAGTGGACACTGACTGCACTATGTACGACATATATCTGGTGAAACCATTCCTGCCAGGATGTATAAGTTCTCCACTGGAGTTGCCGCCGGAGGCATTTAACGCTAGATCAAGCTTCTTGGCATAATAAGAAAAAAACAAGGCTTGGCAAAAACCCCATAACTATGACAAATTTGTCAAACTAGTGAACTGCCCGGAGATTCATACCCAGGGGCTGTAGGACGGAATGCCTTTCGCAGCTAAAACAACCGCTAAAGGTGAGGAAGTGTCGGAGAGGATCTCCCAGGAAAAGATCTAAAAGATAGGCGCTATCAGTGATTTGCTAAATCATCAAATCGAAACAATCATCAAAAATCAGTTCTAGCATGTCTGTAAAAATTATTGCTACCCTAACATACACTGCAAGTGATAAGACCGTTAAAGCAGCCTAATATCGACAAAATCGGATATTTTAGTCATTACTCTCCGTACGACACTTGCTGCAACACGTGATTGAATGGAGATTCCAATCTTTGAGCAATGCTGTTTTCTTTCTTTTCTGTAAATATTTCAGTTGCAATAAATAAGTGGGACCAAGTTTACCAATGGGGCACTTGAGTATATTTGGTGCCCTCTTTACATTTACTAACTTCATATGGCTTGGTACTCTTTTTTTAAAAAAATGGTAGATTTTTGCGTTGTCACGTGTTTTTGGTAGATAATGCAAGCAGTCTATGGAATTAAATTACTTTTTCCCCATTTTTGAAATGCGATTTTGTATCAACAATCGTATCTTAAATAAAAATATAAAAAAGAGCTGAATTCTAAAGAATAATTTTAACCAAGGGTGGTACTAGTCGTCTATACGTGTAGTCTGTGTGACTTTGTATATCAATGGCATAAAACATACCATAATACATGTACCTACTGTTGGCTATATTCCTCACTTAAAATACTAAAACATACCATAGTTTAATTATGAAGGAAATTTAAAACCAAGGTTGGTACTAATAACAATGATAATAAATAATTCATCCTTGTCTACCTGGAGAACTAAGTAGTGAAAATTTCAAGGTTGAACTTGGTGCTAATACTTCAATATTGCATAAAACACACCAAAATGGCTAATGTTTGGCTATATTCCTCACATAAAAATCCTATTAAAAGACCATATATTAATTATCAAGGATAATCCTAACCATGGTTGGTATTCTTCTACCCAGTTTGTGACTTTGTATTTCAATAACATAAAACACACACTGAAATTACCTGCTTTATGGCTACATTCCAACCATCTTCAATGACATATTAGACTCATAGTATTTAGGATTAGGGTCTGTACTATTAGGCCTACCACTTTTTATCTTATTTTTTGTTATTGTTGTTGCCATATTTTTTTAATCAGGAGTACGTCTAAGGACCCTCTAATTCGTGACACGGCATTACCAGTGGAAAACGAATAGGATTCCTCGTGCCGGTGTAGAAGTAACTATAGTCCGCCGTACTCATAGTCCAGGATCCTCCGACTTGACCATGGTTGTATTCTATATGGTCTAGTAAACCAGAAAATGATGTACATTTTAAAAAAATTGGGACGCATAGCCCCGACGTCATCAAATTTTGGAGAAAAATATGTAAATTTTCAATTATTTATTTCGTTCATATTCGGATAGCCCAGATACCATATTTGCTATTTGTCTTCACCTCATTCGCAAATATTAGTTCGTTTCATTTTTATATCAGTTTTAAATATATTTTCCCCATTGACTTATGTACAAAACAGAAAGTTAAATTTCTGATTTTGTTTTTTGGGCATGAAAAAGTAGCTATTTTCTCTGACAAACATACTCTGCAACCATTTAACCCATCTTTTTAACTTATTTTATATGCATTAGGATGTACTGAGCAAGAATATGAATGTTTTATTTCCAAAAATATATTTTTAGTAGAGCATATGGACAAAAATGATGACGTCATCAAGATTGATTTTGGGGTAAAAAAATTCTAAAGATTTTTTTTTACCTTAATATGTTAGCTGACCTTGCCATCTTTAATTTCAAAGCATATTTGAACCATTACCCACTTCATAGATGAGTAATTAGCCAAAACTGGTATATTTTACATTTTGCCCTATGTAAAATCCCCAATTAAAATGCCATTTTCTTAAAATTGTGATTTCAATTGACTATGACGAGCAGGACACAGGGTGGTTACCCCCTCGAGAATTCGTTATAATGCACCCGATGCTTATGATTTTGATACCAGTCAATAGCTACGATCCTCTTCTTTTCATTGATACCAAAATAAGTACCAAATAAGTACCAACATACCTAGTGTGGCGTCACTATGACGTCATCAAGTCCGTGAGCCGGCGGCAAAATTGGCATTTTCCACAGAAAATTTTCGAAAATCCATTTTTGCGCTAAAAATAGGTAGGAGTGTCGGATTTTCATGCGGTTTTCAGCACTAAATGATGACAATTGACTAGTTCTTACAGAAGCATAGACTTTTAGAGCCATAATGTGCATAATATTTATTAAAAATGTACCAAAAATATATTTGGGTGGCAACCACCCCCTCTTACCCTTCGACTTTGACGGCATACCCTAACCCTGGTGAAGGTGCTATACCTGCGCATTTATTTTCGCTAAAATAACCAGAAAGGACGAGGGAATGATTACCTAGAAGCTTTTAACGAAAGCTTCTGGCATTTCAGCGCACTAGGTTCACTAGGGGTGGTAAACCCCCTTCCCCGTAAGACGAGGGTTAACTTTTATCTAACCAAAATACCATCGGGGTTGTTCCAATTCCTAAAAGCATTCTAATAAGTACCCAATTGTGGTGAAATTGAAATCAATGCTATATGGGTTTCTATTCATATCATAAAGGTGCCATCATACGTCACAACGACATCACAATCCCATCAAGAAACCACACATTTCCCCGATATTCCATGAAGATAGACGACGTTTCAATTTGAGCCAAAATGTACAAACAAGAGTGTTTTTTGACACGTGTTTGCTTTATATGAAAGGAAATGGCTATTCTGATATACATAGTAAGGTTTCATGCTTATATCGTTAAGACTTTTTCGTAAGAAAAAAAAGTTGGAGGTAAATGTGATGATTTACCCAGTCTGTAGACAATAGAAATGGTAGACGGTTGTATACCTGTGCAAAAAGATCTCTTTAGAAAATGAAATGGCAGGCGAAATAAACAGAAGAATTCATTTGCATCATTTTTCGAGATGAGGATCTCACACTACCTTTAAGAGCAGAGACTTGGAAAACAGCAGAAATTAGAGAATAATGCTAATAATTAATTCCGCGACATATCCACCGAAGTGCTCAAGGGCGCCGCTAAAACTGCTTCAACCTGAGATGAATCTCAGCTTCAACGCAACAAGTAAGTCCAGAACAACCAGGGAAGATTTAAGGAAAGACGTCCGAGTTTAGAAGCCCCGGTTAGAAGCAGGAGGAAACCGAAGTTCACGGAGAAAACCAGCGAGGACATGTATGGATCAGCAACCAAATTCGGTTTTCTTAAAGAAACTTGGGAGTTATTGGTGACGAGATGTACCATTTTCACAAAACAATCAACCATGTTCAAGAATAACGACAATTCTTGGTTTCCCGTTTTAAGATTTGGATTATATGAGATTTTGACCATCGCTCCAAGCGGTGATTCCTTATTTTGAGAGCAGATCACAATATGACATGGTCGATTCATTCCGTAGAAGTTATTAATTGCAAATGCGACACATCCTTGCTTGTCTGGTGGTTAGATAGCTATGGTCATAACAATATTTGTCCGGGGTTCCAATCTAACTAGACCTTAAAGTCCAAAAAGAGCTGCCTCAGTGCTCTTTTAGGTTTGTAAGGAAATGTCAGCGTGCCGCCGTGCCTCGTGTTTTAGGTTGTTTAAATGGCTTTCCAAGCATTGAACGAATATTTAAAACAGATTTGCTTTAATTTGATGTCCAGTATGCAAAGAATTCTACTTCTAAATTAATAACATGCCAAGATGGTTTTCAATTCTGATAATGCCTTGAATGGCTCCACTGTTGGAGTGTCGAAAGCAAATGCGGAAACGATCGCGACCATTTTGTTCTGAGAAGCTGCGAGTCCCCTTTAAGTGTCCTAGCATAGAACTGCACGCGAATAACAACTTTGACCTTGTAGATAAACTTAAGAGATCAATGATGTATAAAACATTTACAGTGGATGGGTTCCTCCGAAACTGCCTCGTTAAAAACTGACTAATTCATTCGTACTGAGTCACAAAAGGGAATGAATTCAAATTTAACATAGCATGCATCTTGTTGACCCACATTGGATGAAATCTAGATAGTTTTTACGTTTGATGGAAAACAAAACAAACTACAAATAAATTACTCTCCTCATTCTCATTGCTGTTGATCAGTGCAGCTTCTCTGAATCTTCATCCATCATCAACACTCTAATTGTTGGTCCTGATTTTCCGAATATCTAAAGCTGAGCCGGGACAAGTTCATCCTCGGTCCACATAGTTCATTTGTAAATCAATCACAACCAAGCCGTGGCCATTTAGTAGCTTCAGAAAAGGTCACCAATGTAAGCATTTTTTTTTCAACTCCCCCACTTGCAATGTGGTACATTATAATCATATCCACCGATTTTTTTTTCTTAACAGATCAATGTTGTCACGGTCATGCAACATTTCTTCCCCCTCATACTAGAGCAGAGTCCTTCATACACAAATACTTGACGTAATCTGCCATAGCGCAATAAACCCTCCAGTCTTAAACAACTCTCAAACCAAAGAATCGCCTATTTTGTCAATGCAAGTGAAAACCCTGGTACTTTGAAGCGTCTTTTTGGTTTCACGTTGCCAGAGCCTTGAAAGCACTATAACTATATAACATCTTTGTGGATGACCCAGAACCCGAGGGGCAGTGCGGTAATTTGGTGGGAATTCATTGGTTAGGTGAGAAAAAGAACATCCTGTTCCTATTTCCCGCCCTTGGTAAGGAGTGTCTTTACCAGCACATCATAAGTGAAGAAATGGTCAATCCTGACATTACTGACTCTAACTTTCTGCAACTACTGGATCATCACGATGTGTGTCTTGATTTATGGTCAATTGTTGAACCTCGTTTTACCGGGATGACTTTGTCGAGCTCATCTTTGAATATCTTTGTGACATTAGGGTCACAATGACATTGAGATTGAATATGAATCGGAATGAAGATCAGACCAGTGTCACTGATTTCAACCAATGCGATTACGGCATTGGGAATAATAGCTACATATCAAACGTCCCTTACTGCAGATACATACAGTTTAAAAAAGTACGAGCGGACCCCTACCATGTTGAAATTGGCCCTATATTAAAGAAAAATAACGCAAGCTCCCTTTTTTGCGTTGATATTCAGATTCTTCTCTTTGACTTTAGGGATCTAGATGGAAGCTTTCCATAGAGAAATCAAAACTAAAGTCATTTGAAATTAAGTTGCTGCATTTTCGTATAATGCAACATATGCTTACATTTAGATTGACTAGTGACATAGAAAAGTTAATTCAATGAAAAAATGTAATTTGTACTACTGCCGGACGGACTTCAATTTACTGATTTTGAAATATGTAAAACGCTTTCAAAGATAATTGAGTCAACTAATTTTGTGAACCTCAATAATAATAGCAATTATGTACGAAATAAGAAAGAAAACTTATTTAATGCATAGTGTGTCAATTCACGCAAAAGCGCGCTGAATTTCATATGACACTCAGATTGCACTTATAGCTATGACGTTTGTAAACGCTTTCATTAGAATTTCATCGTTATCGATTTATTAACATAATGCAACCCGATCAATCATTGTTAGTTCCTATCAAGAACACAAACATGATATGATTGGTAGAGGTTACTAAAGCCTTGATCCCACAAAATAATAAGAGCTACCATTGTGGCCTTTATTGTTGTTCACTATTTGTAATAGGTCAAGGCTCCAATTAACGACTACGGGTAAATTCAATGCCTGTACAAATTTCAGTGGGTTTGTAATTATATCGAAATGCATGAACGATTTCATCAGGCAATAATGCCAATGTAGCGTAAGAAGCAGGAACCAAAGTAACACTTTCCATTAGTTAAAGTATTTTTGAGTTCAAATCGGCAATATTTTGCACAGCAGAAGACGACATTAGGACATTTGGCTTCGAGTTCCATTATTTTGCCCAAATCGACTTCTCACTTTAATGATAATGCAGCTTTTGGTCAATTCACCTTTTAATCTTTCACCATAATGTATTTTTAAAGTTAGTAATAAAGAATGCGTCTCGTGAGTTCGCAAAACAAACAAGGCGACGCGTTGACGTTTTATCGCAAGCCACAAGCCATTACGTATTGCCACAACGCGTTGTGAGGAAGTAGCAACGCGTTGCCGATATTTCACAACGCGTTGGCGTATTGGCCCACAGAGTGATGAAAAATAACCCACAACGCGTTGTAAATTATCTAGCCACGCGTTATGGAAACTTACAACGGTGAAGCTTTCAACCGCGTTGCAAGCTTCATAATGCGTTGCATTTAAAAAAATTCCCATTCACTTCCGGGCTACTCCGTATACTACTGCAACTAAAATAAACTAAATGCAATCGCAGAAATCACACAACCATCCATGATTCTTTAAAACTACCTAAAAGTAAGTTAGCATCAATAATCTTACTGTCTAACATTTTTTCTAACAATTCGGGGATCAATATTTTCACTACTTTGACTTGTTTGTCATTTATCTTCAATTTCCTAAAAGAGAGAAGGCAACTACCCCATGCAATCCCCGTTGAAAGGGAGCAATTTTAAACTCATATTTAAAAAAATTAAGAATAAAGATTTGCTTTCGGTTTTGTTTTTTATGATCTTTGACATTTGCGGTTTTTGTGTTATGATCTTACTATACGTTTTAAGTAGTAGTGGCAAAACTACCCTTTTTAAATCCTTCTATTAAGAAGGACACTTTGTTACCTTTTTACAATAATCCAGCATTTTTTTCTTCTTTCTTCTTTGTATTATGTATTCCCCTTCTTGATTTCGGCCACATTCTACGAGGTGCACTCCCCTCGCCCAAACGTGGTTCATTAATTCATTGAAGTCAAATTCACTGAGAAATGATCCCTATGCTTTCCTGGTCACGGAATTACTTTCAGATGACACAACTCTAAAGGAAACACATCATACGTCACGTCCTATGGCAAGCCCTCAAGGCCATAACGTATGCTGCAACGCGTTGCGAGAAAGTAGCAACGCGTTGCGACATTTTGGCAACGCGTTGCGACATTTAGCAACGCGTTGCGGTGTTGCCATCAATCATGAATTTCTTGTGACGGGGTAAATTTCAAAAAAAATAGACCCCCCCCCGCGTGCAAGTATCTAGCAACGCGTGTGGAACTCACACACGCGGTTGCAAGCCTTCACAACGCTTTGCGATATTCACAACGCGTTGGTGAGCTTTAACAACGCGTTGCTAGTCCACAAGCCATAGGGTCTAACGTATTGCCGCAACGCGTTGTGAGAAAGTATCACCTCGTGGCGACAGTTCGGCAACGCGTTTGCGGCGTCGGCCAATAAACATCAGATTTCTGTGAAGTAATTTCAAAAATATGATCACAACGCGTTGCGGCCATACGGTATGACCCTTATGGCTTTCACACAACCGCGTTGCAAGCCATCACAACGCGTTGCGAGCTTCACACCGCGTTGCAAACTTCACACGCGTTGTGAAGGCAATAAGGGTCATAACGTATTGCCGCAACGCGTGTGAAAGGTTTTGCAACGCGTGTGAAGGTCGAACGCGTTGTGAGATTTATATTTTTGAAATACGTCCCAGATATTCATGATTTTTGAATTGGCCACCCGCAACGCGTTGCTGAATGTCGCAACGCGTTGCTGAAATGTCGCAAACCGCGTTGCTGACATGTCGCAACGCGTTGCTGAAATGTCGCAACGCGTTGCCGAAATGTTTGCAACGCGTTGTGACTTTCTCACACGGTTGCGGCAATACGTTATGATCGCCCTTATGGCTTGTTAACCTTAGCACGCGTTGCGAAGCTTGCAAGCAACGCTTTGTAAGCTCGCAAGCGTTTGTGAAGGTTTGCAACGCGTTGCAAAGTATCTAGCAACGCGTTGTGGGCCTATTTTTTGAAATACGTCCACAGAAATTCATGATTTTGATTGGCCGACCCCGCAACCGCGTTTGCTGAACTGTTCGACAACGCGTTGCAAATTCGCACGCGTTTGCTACTTTCTCGCAACGCGTTGCAGCAATACGTTATGGCCTTTATGGCCTTGCCATACACGTCAACGAAAAACTCAGCATTGCCGCGGGGGGGTACTCATGGAAAAGAGTAGTACTATTTCCGCAGATATGGGTCACTTTTCACGCCTTACATAACAATTGGTCTTTTCCCACCAGCTACTAAAAGGATGGGTCACCTTTTTTTTCCACCGGCTACTCATAAAGATTGATCGCAATTTTTTGTTCGCAATTTTACTAGAAATGGGTTATTTTTTTCCGATTTTCGGAAAATCACAGTGATGTTCTGATTTTTTGAAAAGTTATGATGTAAATGGGCCCCTTTGGGCAAGATTACTAGAAATGGTTCGAAATTTCAAGGCCAACTATAAAATGGGCTCGACATTTCGTAACCAACGATATAAATGGGTCATCTTTTTGTACATTGTGGTCACTATAACATGGGTCGATTTTTTTACCCGGTGGACGCACACCCGTACCCATTTTGGGTCGAGTCCCCCCTCCCCCCCCCGGGCAGCATTGACTCATTTGAGATTCCTCTGAGCAGGTTTTATACAAGATATCAATTAGGTTGCGACAGAAGAAGCAATTGTAATTTTCAAAAATTGGCTTTTTTAGTCTGCATATGTGACAATTATGTATCTGTGTACACCCATAAGACTACATTCTGGAGGCAGCGGTCCTCTGGCAGCTTTGGTAATAATACAATCTTTATACTTTCAATATCATTGTTGTAAGATGAGGCGAATTCAGCACCATTTACAACACTCGTCATATCTAATTCTTACATGAGAGCAAATAGTTACAATGTCAGCTTGAAGCAACTAGTAAGTCATACCTATTTGTAACGCAAAATTCACTTAGCTAGAAGGTGGTTTGCAAGGACGCTATTAGAGAATACTCTTGAATCCATTATACTCATAATGAATTAATTTTTCATAGGCTCGCCAGTGTTTAGCACCACTGACCAATTTAGATAGTGATTTTTATCGATACACACCCACGTTAACTACTATTATCATTTGATATAATCAGACATGTGACTCATTTTTCCACCGTTGTCTGAAAAAACCTCTCATTTATGCTGGCTATACGCAAAATTTTCCGAAGGCCAGTTTTGTAGTATTGGTTGGATGCAAATCATTATTACATGTCTAATTTTAACCCTTGGTACCTATTGAAATAATAGTCGTGTCCAATGACCTCTGCTTTTGTTTTCAAAGGTCTTGCATCTGGCAAGTATCGAAAAGTTTGAGAAATTCATCAAGAATTGTCAAAATGATTACCAATCTCTTTCCTTAATCAGGGTTCAGATTGGCGACCATACACTTATGTTAAGAAATCTACAATTGTCAATCACTTAATTGATGTAAAATTTGGGTGGAATCATGTTGAAAATATGATACATTTTACCATTCCCATTTACGCTCGCTTTGTCCTTACGGCAATTATTCACGAAAGTGCGATTTTTGTTTCAGAAGAGGGGTCGGAAGGGGGGCAAATTGTTTGTTGAGACAACTCCTTAGAGACTGCTTCCATATGGGTTCGACTTTGGTTGAGATATCCCTCTCGATCTCGATTTAAGGCGGTTTGCAGTAGCTCTCGGCCGGAAATAGAGTGCTTCACATTATGATCCTGGCACTACGTTCACATGCTCGATACACTACGACCGGATATTTGGTGGAACAATTTCCTATCGGGTGTGTATAGGTTCTCCGTTGGAGTTGGGTGAAGACCTTCCTGTTAATATAAGCCGTAGGAAGGCATGAACGCTGTATCAAGCTTCTTGGCACTAGAAGAAAAAATGGGAGAATTCATACCTGAGGCTGTACAACGGAATTGCCTTCACAGAATGTGCTCAAGGATATCAAGAGTAGACCACCATGCTTTGAAGCTGAAACAACGGCTAGAAGTGATGGAGTGTCGGAGAGGATCTCCAAAGGAAAAGATCTAAACCTTGGCATACCTCAAAGGCACTATCAGCGATTTGTTTAAATCATCAAGTATAAAAAAATCAGTCAAAAAGTAAGTTCTAGCCATGTCTGTAAAAATTATGGCTACCTTATGGCAATTGATAAGACCGGTTAAGTTAAACCTGCCTAAATCGACAAAATCGATTTTAATCATTACGTCCGTACGACACTTGCTGCACAAAAACGTGATTGAATGGAGATTCCAATCTTTGAGATAATGATGTTTTTGCCTTTTTGAAATATTTCAGTGTTTTAATATGAGAACCCATCCCTATATAATTATTCCTCACTTATAAGCTTTCCGTGTCGGAACAAACTTTTAATTGGAATAGCGCCGCGTGGATGAGGTACAACGCGTTGGCTTTATTACCTTGACGTACATGGTTCAAACGCATCTGCAGTCGAACCTTTCTCTGATCATGACTTGAACTTGAACCCTATCGCAACAAACAGGGGAAATTAAGTAAGCAAACAAACAAAACTATGCAAATATCAACTAAAAGAGCATTCAAGTCAGGATAAGACGGTCTTTAGACAAGAAAAAGGAAATACTAATTCCAAACTCAAGAGCCAATGTGAAACAAGAGCAAATAAAAAAACAAGGTGGTCTAATAAAGGATGGTTCCTATCCTGAATGTTTTCAACAAGGGAATTCGGAAAAAGGAGACGGGACCAAGTTTTACAATGGGGCACACGCACTTAAGTATATTTGGTGCCCTCTTTACATTACTTACTTTATATGGCTGGTACTCTTTTTTTTTAAATGGGTGGCGTTTGCGTTGTCAGCGTGTTTTTGGTAAATAATGCACAACGGTCTATGCGATAATTTAAATTATTTTTTCTTCCATTTTTAAATGCTATTTTGTATTATATTAACTGTATAAAAATATAAAAGAATGAATTATCAAGGACACTTAACAACGGTTGTACTAGTCGTCTATACGTATGATCCCCCGTGTGACTTATGTATTTCAAATCAAACATACCAAATAATGTACCTACTGTTGGCTATATTCCTCACTTAAAATACTATGAACAGACCATAGTGTAATATAAAGGAAAATTTCAACCTAAGGTACGGGTACTAATAAGCAAATGATAATTCATCCTTGTCTACTTGGGGAGAAACTAAGTATGTTAAAATTTCAAGGTTGTGAACTTGGGCTAATGTTCTACACAGGCGTGCGGATATATTCTTCAATAGAGAATAAAAGATGAGCATTTGTTGTTTTGGGGGTAGGGTGGGGTAGGGGGGGGGGGGGGGCGGGGGGCGGCCCATCTTAGATGGTCATAACGGATGGGCATCCAATATGGAAGGGCTACCGGTATCCCCCACTTGATAAGTACATTGGACCCCATCAATTAGGACACCCCAGCTTTAGATGGCCTAAAACAACCAACCTCACCTTTTATTCTCATCTCTATTTAGCATTGGTGTCATTTTTTTTTATTTCGAAATAATTTATTTGTCCAGGAAGATTGTTGCATCATTCTTTTTATCCATTTTAACATAAGGTTACACCCCTGTTTTAAAACAAATGTTTCAATCCAAGGAACCAATGTTATCGCGTGGTGTTTCGTCACGCTGCGGAAATTGCATTTGCCGTTACCTACGCGACATGCACGACGCAGTATAAACGCGTCGTTTTTTGCGGGTCGTGTCATATTCGTCAGCCTCACAGAGCCTCGATCCAGCTGGGAAATGGTGTTCACTTATGTTTGAAGTTGATTCTAAGGTAAAATTTTCCGAGAGCGAACAGATCGGAACGCCGTAATTGAATTCCGGGGTGCTGCCCATTTTTGGGGGCAAAATTCATAATAAACGTTATAATTGTATATTCTCTTAATTTGGTGTCTATATAGGTTTTCGGGCATGGAGAAATGTATTTTGGAACAACTTTAAAAATCTCAAATGGCTGGCTTTTGCCCAAAAATCAAAATGGGCGCCCAAAATGTCCCTTTTTTTTAATATACATGCATAGTATGATCACTTCCCCATCTCTGATTAATCAGTAGATTCTTACTTCCATTTTAAGAATGTGAAAAAATCAATACCTAGCCCTTTCATATAACATGTCTTCCAGGTGCAAACAAAATCAAAATGGCGTCCACAATGGCAACCAAAATATAACCATGATTGAAAAGATCCCTTGTGCACCCCAAACAGCCTCATACATACATGATTCTGGTACCCTAGCCTAAATGTTTTCCGAAGCACGGAGTCCATTGTAAACATTGTTGACAATATTACATTCGTTGTTTATGTTATTGGCCGTTGGCGTGCCATTAATAACTTCAAGTGGGCCGTCCAAGACTGTAAATTTTTGCCGCATATCTCCGTTTTCTTCGTCGAGTGCCTACTGACGTCTGATTCTGTTGTCTTTGTTCCTATGTTTTAAGTCAAGGAATCCATTATAAACATTGTTTACAATATTGTGGATCAGTTGATTCCTTATTTGTCCGTGGCGGCCATTTTGCAGTTCAAAATGGCTTGCCATGCGTCACATTTTGCCTATATAACTCTTCTCTGGGCCTTGTAGAAGCACAATTCCAGTGCTATTTCCCATATTTTCAGGGCAAGGAACCAATAAGATATTTATAAAGCAATATTGATCATAGCTTCTTTCTGTTGTGGCTACCATCTTGAATTTCAAAATGGTCACCCAACCCAATTACGTCTGTTTTAACCCATATCCCGGTATCTGAGGACAGAAACAAGTTGTGACGTCTACCTCAAGTTTTAAGGGTCATTAATACATTATTTTATTATTATTTTTTTTTTAACTCCCTAGATTAACGTTCATTAACTTATGTGTATAAAGTATTATGCAATCCCGTTTGTTCTGTGTGGTGTGGTGGAGGGGGGGGCGATCCGCTCATGTAGACCCTTCTAAAAACAACATCGTCGTTGGAGTTTTACCCAAACTCGGGTTGATCATGGATGGGGTACATCATAGGACCACCATTATAGGCGGAAAATTAAATCGGTGTATCGAAATCAAAATGGCGTTCCAAAAGCCAATTTTTATACGCCCCAAATTTTCCCGCCAGAAAAATGAAAAATACTTTACCGAATGGACGTAGTCCATAAGATTGGCTCATAAATGAACCTAATCATTGCTTGGAAATAAAATTTTAAACAAATCAATCCAGTACGATTTAAGGGGCAAACAAGTTTTGCGCACCTAATGCTATTTTATGCCATTTAGCATAAAAACGCAATGGCCGATTTATTGGAATATTTTTCAAAACTATGTGCAATGGGATTTAAGCAATTGCCATAAACATTTTTGGGCAAACATAATTTAGCCTTAAACATGGTGTGCCGAAAAAATAAAAGGTTGGGTCCACATGGAATCCCCCACTCCCCCCATTATACACCAAAAGTGTTTAAAATTCAGTTTTTGTTGCGTTTTATGGGAAAACGAATTCCCACAAAAACCAGGAGGAGAGTGCGTAAATTTACCAAGTTCAAACTTGTACAGTACTAGTGCGTAAATTTGAAAACAATTACTAAAATACATTGATTAGATATTTTTCATTCCCTTGAGGTCGCAATAGATAATTTAAAATGTTAAAGTATTTTATAAAGCGCTTTACACAAAGTCTCAAAGCGCTTACATTTATCCGCTGTGACTAGGATATATCACATTTCAATATTGAAAAATTTGGCAGGCCATTATAACGCGCAGACGGAGGAAAGCCTCAACTATTTACATTGTTGAAGTGAGACAAGCGAGATTACCATTCAAGTGTATTGCCCAGGGACACAACACATTGACCTCGGCGGGGCTCGAACCACAATATCACGCGTTTCCTGATTCAGGGTCATGCGCTTTTTTTTCAACACGATCACACGTGGTTCTCTTCGATGCGCGTAATATTGTTAAGTGAATAATAACTTAAAAGTTGAATAATAATCAATATGATACCACTCCCGCAACAACAATGTTTTTCTAAAACAATATAACTAGACCAAATTACTTCCAGTCTCGACTTTCGCGCCTCACGAGATTCACAGAATAATAGCTGTTGGGCGGCTCCATGAAACCTTTGACCCTCGACACAGACCTTTGAACCTCATCAACATATGATAGATCGCATGGTGCACACCTATATATGACAACCCGTTTGGTTCCAATTGAAAACCTTTTTCAAACTTTTCAATTGAGGGTCGATTTAAAAAACTTAACAATTTAGTAACACACACATCCATCCACACTACATACCAACGCACAAACGGTTGCTCAGAGTGGTCCCGCCCTTTTGAATCGGTCAAAACGATTTTAATTCCCCCCTATAATATGGTCGTGCTGATGTCCCCTCAATGACGTCGGTTTTGGAAAAAAAAATGCCCAACGGCAGCGGGGTCTACAGGCCCCCCCCCCCCCACAACACACACAAACCACACACACACAAACGGGATTGCACAAGACTTTTATCATTCACTTAAGTGTTAATGACCGTTTAACCTAGGGATTCCTAAAAATTAATTGTAAAAAAGAAAAAAAAAAAAAAAAAAGAAGAGCCTGAAAATAAATATGACACATTTGCTAGCTATGGGAACATTCTGTCCCCCCTTCCCAATGTCTTGTAAGACGTTGAAAGACATTGTCTTTATACGATACCGCACCCCCACTGTCAATGTTTTTTACAAAGCCATGAATTGGCAAAACCACTTTGCTTGCAGCCATTTGAAATTCAAGATAGCTACCACCACCATTAATGAGCCAATATACCATCAATGTTCTAATTCTATATATTGAATTGACCGTTAATTGCCAAATAATGAATCAACTGATCCTATTGTCAAACAAGTTCGAAATGGTGATGTTCCTTTATCTTGAAAACTAGACAAAGACACAAATCAGACTCTAATAGGCCAGAAACGGAGATATGGGCAACAATAACATGCTTTACGGCCATTTTGAAGTTTAAATGAACCACACGACCAAATACAAACCCAAATAATCCAATATTATCAACAATTTTTCTAATTCCTTGATCCTAAAAACATAAAAAAGACAACCCAGAATAAAAACCTGTCAAAAGGCCTCAGAAACGAGATATGGGCAAATATGACAGCTTTGGGGCCATTTTGAAGTTTTAAAATTTTAAAATAAGGTGTTAATAATAACACCAAATTAAGATTCAACAACATGTTTTCCAATGGACTCCTTGCTTCTGAAAAAACAGGACACCAGGAATAATGTCTGTATGAAAGCCTTTTTGGGGTGCAAAGGGATCCTTCTCAATCCTGGTCTATTTTTGGTTGCCCTTTTGGACGCCTTTTGAATTTTTTTTTGCAACTGGCCACATTTTTTGATATTGGCCAGGGCAGCTATTGATTTGTTTCACATCCCAAAAATCCAAAAGAAACGATTACAATCAAAAGATGGGGAAAGTGACAGACATTTGCTAGCTATGGGACCAGCTGTTTTCCCAATGTCTTGTAGTTGAAAGAAGACATTTTCTTTATAAGTACCCCGCCAATGCAATGGTGCTACAGAGCACGACGAATGGGCAAAACCACTTTTTGGCTTGGCAGCCATTTTTGAAATTCAAGATGGCTAACCACAACACAAAATGAGCCAAAACATCATTAGTGGTTCTAATTGTATTAATGTGACCCAATACAACTGAGGATAGACATCACAATCTTGCCCTTCTTGTCTAAGAGACCCGGGATATGGGTTAAAAATAGACGTAATTTGGTGACCATTTGAATTCAAGATGGCAGCACAATTCGAATGGACACAAGCTACTGATTCCAATATTGCTATAAATCTCTTATTGGATTCCTTGACCCTGAAAATAAGGACATAGGCACTGAATTGTTGCCAAAAAAAAAAAAGGCTACAAAACAAGGCCCAGATGAAGAGGTTTAATGGGGAAAATGTGACAGCTTTGACAGCCATTTTGACTTTAAAAATGCCACCCACACCAAACGGCCAAATTAACGGAATCCAACGAGGTCCAATATTGTCAACAGCAACGTTTCTACGGAATTCCTTGATCTTGAAAACTTAGACAAAGACACCAGAATCAGATGTCCTATGGCTCAGAAACGGAGATATGGGCAAAATGACAGCTATGACGGCATTTTGAAGTTTAAAATGGCTGCCAGGCCAAATACATAACAACGATGTAATATTTTCAACAATGTTTTCAATAGACTCCTTGCCTTTCTGAAAACATAGGCTATAGCAACCATAAATCATGTCTTAATAAGGCTTGTTTTGGGGGTGGCAAGAGATCCTTCTCAATCACTGGCTATTTTGGTTGCCATTTTGGACGCCATTTTGATTTTTTTTTTAAAGGAATTTGCCATTTTTGATATTGAAAAGGGCTAGGTAATTGATTTTTTTTCACATCCCAAACTGGAAATATAACACTCTGATGAATCAATAATGGGGAAAGTGATGCATATGATTTATATTGCAAAGGGATATTTTGGGCGCCATTTCGATTTTTTGGCAAAAGGCAGCCATATTGTGGATTTCACAGTTGTTTCATCAATCAATTTCCATGCCGAAAACCTATCTTTAGACACCAAATTAAGAGAATAGGCCATTAACTTTTATTATGGAATTTTGACCCCAAAATGGTAGCACCCCCCCCCCCCCCCCCCCGGAATGGGCAACTTTGGTGCCTTTTTTTTCAATTAACGAGCGTCCGAATGGGTTTTCCTCGGAAAATTTTAACCCTAGAATCAACTTTCAAACATCAAGTGACATCCATTTCCCAGCCTGGTGAGGGTTGTGAGCTGACTATATATCGACTACATAATACACCGCGTAATTGCTGTATTATCCATCTATTACCCAGTAAGGGATGGGCGGAGCTTTGACCTAAACCAATCAATTCTTGTTAAGATGATAAACCACGCCCACTGAATAAGACTATGGCAAAAACACAACACATCACCAAAATGCCTACTGTTTGGGCAATATTCCTCACATAAAAATACGATTAAAAGACCATAGTTTAAATTTCCAAGGATCTCCGATAATACAGGGTGTCCCCAAAAAGTGGTGCAAGCATATAACTTCCGCTTTCTCAACACTGCTTGAAGTTGTGCATTTCATTTTCTTGAATGGATCTTAAATTACTAATCTTGTTTTATAATTTTGTGCAAATTCCATGAAAATCGGCTACGCAAACCAGAAATATCAACGAATATTAAATACTATCTGTTTTTCATGATCAAAACATCCATTCTTCCAATGGGATTTACACAGTTAGGATTATCGGTATTATCAGAAGATTCGTCGTGGCTCAATCGTGTGCATTGACCAAATGGTAACCTCAGAACCTGAAGGTTATATGCTACTAAATTAACACAGGGCTGTATCTGAACAAATATCTTAAATAATATATCATAATAACTACCTTTAAGCTGGGGCAATACTTATTCTAAAGGGGTTTCTTGGGGTAAAGCATGTTTAATTGCAAGTGGATGTTTATGAAATTAAGCTTCAAGTCAATTGTTAAAGCAGCGTTTATTTATCATAAATGACAGGTGAGATCCTCTTAGCTTCGCTCAATGAAAATGGAATGGGCATATTTGACTTCCATTGTTTATAATTATAAAACCTTACAAAGATGAGAAACGTAAAAAACTCGTGTATGTTGTGTCACTCATTACACATTTTGGGTCTGGTTTAAAAATTGCTAGGCAAACAGTTACTGCTGAGGCAAATGACTTTCATGGCCACAAGGCTCTTTTATTTTTTTAGTATACAAGTTTATATATTTAGGCGAGAAATGTTATTTATAATGAAAACGGCACAGGTAGAGATAACAAAATATACAAGGCAAGTTTTGATTATGGTTGCTGATTCATAATTCATCTGCAGACTTATAATACCTTTTTTTTTTTAATTTCTAATGCCTATTTGCCACTTAATCAATCTATGAATAATATCAATGTGCATTTTGTTGTTTTCTTCCTGCTCATTTTTTTAATAACTTAGTGGTAGAACCATGAATAGAGCAGTACAAAAATCCATGTGTTTGGAAATCATCATCCGACACCGAACGGAAACAAATGAGGTTAACTGTGTAAACCCCATTGAAATGGATGAACACCAGATGCCTTTAATAATCCGCTATATCTTTAGCTTGCGTAAGCGGATTGTCATGGTATTGCACAATTTATACAAAAGGGATATTAATATCGATCCATGAAAATGAAATTCACAGCTGGAGTAGTTTTTGAGAATTTGGAGTTAATCTGCTTGCACCACTTTTATTGGGACACCCTGTATGGTTGGTACTAGTCCGTCTACACATTATTTGGACTTAGTATTTCAATGACATAAACACACTGAAATTACCGTGTTTTAATGGCTACTTCCAATCATTTTCAATAGCATATTATAATCCATAATAGGATTATATGGTCTGGTATTATTTAACAAACTTTGTATCTCTTTTTTTGTTATGTCCAAAAGGTCTGCCATATTTTTTTGAGTCATGAGTACACTGAGGACCCCTCTAATAATTATCACAAGATGATAACCAGTCGGAAATTGCTGGTATAAAAAACAACAGCATGCCATAAAGATCGTTTGTGGAAACATGAACTTTCCAGATGTTAGTTTTAGTTGGTGTCTTGAATTTAATTCACAAGTTATTATTTAATTACACAAAATTGCCCGGATTAAAACGCGCTGTTCTCAGCTTCACCACGTGAAGGCATTTTATTACGTACGACAAAAAAATAAAATAATGCCAAGAACAAAACCAAAACTGCGAGACATTGTGTGTGAAGAAAATGACCGATAAGTGGCGGAACAACCTCTTTTGGTGACAGCAGCGACCCCTTCAGACCATGTTGATCATTGTTTTATATTTTGCCCTCTTTCCTTATACCACAGACCGTAAAATAAGGTAAAACCAACATTTTGACAACCAGATAACTTAGCGTTGAAAAGGGACGTTAAAACGAAATGACAATCCGAGCAAGTACAACGATACGGGTAGAATAAGATTGGATACCTATCCTGGATTAGGTTCCAAAAATGCGAAGCCTCAGCAGTCGGTAGTGTGCCCAGCGAACAGCCACCTCCCAAAACCATTAAATCTTGGTTGTTAGACATGTTATACAATAATTCCTTGTACATGTCATTCACATGCACGCCACCACTGCACTATAAGAAGAAATCAAGAGTACACTACACCAAAAATCGGGTAAACGGGCGCTTAAGAGGCATAAAAACAATATATTAATATATATATAATATATCTATATATAATATATATATATATATATCCTCTCTCTCTATCTACTCTATCTCTCTCCTCTCTCCTCTCTCTCTCTCCTCTCTCTTGCTCGCTCTCGTGCTCGCTCTCTCTTTTCTCCCTCCCTTTCTCTCTCTTCCTCTCTAAACTGGCGTTTTCCTCCTTTTTTTCCGCCCTTTCTTCTGAGCCCCTTAAGGCAATCGTTTTCATTACTACACTCTAAATGAAATGACGCGTTTCTGATACATGCCGCGTAATTTTGTTTTCAATTTAACATGGCCTGAACGTGTGATTTTATGCATTAGAACACCATTTTTGACAGATGTGTTCACTGTTTTAATGCCAGGTGTTCCCAAAGGTGTTCCAGTTTCTGAACATCGCATTTATGTGCTGACACTCTTTTAAACACCATGTGTTCAAACTATGACCTTAGCGTTCAAGTGTGATGAACACGGTCTACGGTGAAGTCGCGACCATAATAAGTGTCGATAGTTCTAAATTAGCCTAATTAACAAGTTTTTAATGAAAAGTTTTAATTTTTTAGGTTTTTTCTTTTTTTAAAGGTTTTTGGGGGGAAATTTAAATTGCAAGGTTGTGATGAAAACCGTCTGATTGAACCCCTTTTCTTGCTTGCACACCAGGTCAGTCGGGCCCTGGCTCCCTTAGCCCTAGCCTAGCTCGTTGCCTATGCCCTATACTTCTGCGAGCAAGAATGTCGATTACAAGCTTGACCAAAATACAAATATAAAAACGATGAATCAAAGTGTGTTCCAATCGTACATACTTTTGAACACCAGTGTTCTGAATGCATTTTCCGGTTTTGTATGGGTGTCAATTCTTTAATGCCTTGCGTTCGGCCCATCCGGTATTTTTTTTCTCAAGAATCACGTGATAAATTAAGCGCAAAGTCATTTCTCTACTTGGGCGATAATACGCTGGCGGGCATCTGGAAGAAAATTTCCATTCAATCATTCTTAAAATTCACCAGCTGGAATCGTTTAAGACTTGTGTATCGCAGAGGAGTTTTATTGTGTATATATACGAGAACATTTATCTATTTTTGGTTTAATTTTAGGCCACAATAATTAATGACAATGCTTATTGTATTCTGTCGATCGGTGCTGTTGAATTCGACATTCTCACAGTCACCGTAACTGGAGTGAAACTTACCACGGAGTGTCTATGGCGGGACTGTAATTTTTTTTTCCAATTTTCCTTTATTGTAATGTTGGACAGCTATGGGTAATATAATTGCAATTTTTTTGAATTGGGGGGGGGGGCCTTTCCCCCTTTTGTTGTTTTGTAATATTTAATTGTAATTTTGGATTGGTTTATATTACTTGCTGAGTACATTGAATTGCAATTGTTTCTGCCACATGTTTAATGGTACTAGCTCTGCCAATGGAATTGTAAATATAAAAAATAGTTTGATTTCCACTTTAAATATTCTTTTGGGCATTTGTTGTTCTTTGATTGACATCTTTCCTATACTAGGAAGATACAATTTCTGTTGATTTTGAACATCATCGAGAGTAAACACATATTTATGTTCATTTCTCGATTTTAACATGTCATGTTCAAAATTGGGCTATTTTGAACTCTTTTGAATGAATCTTTTTTTTGAACACTACCATTTGAACACCTAATTTTGTGTTCTATTTGTAACATTACCTATTCTATTTTGAACATTGAGTATTCTTATTTGGACCACCACATGTTTCTAAGCTCCTTCACACTACTGTCAAATTTAAATACCTATTTTACACTACATGTGCTAAATGTTAACACACTTTATTTTAAACCCTACGCTGTGTTTTAAAAAAATGTTACCATTTGAACACCCCCCTGTTAACTTCTAGACGTTTTCAGGTGTTCAAATTTAGAAACACAAAAAGTTTTGCAAATATGTTCCCCACACAACACATTGGTTTTCTACAATGTTCACATTTTGAACACCCGTGGTAGGTAAGTAAATAATGTGTTTCATTTTGTAATTCCAAGGTTGTGTTCATTTTCTAACGTCAGGAGTCTATTTCATTTAGAGTGGTATGTGTAAAAACACGAATTCACAATAGACTGCAAGCAAGGTTTGGTGTGATTTAGATTGCTCTCTATCACCTTTTTTTTTCCAAAAAACTCGGCTGTTATGAGTCTCGTTGACCTCAAAGGTCAGCAATACCTTTGAAACACAAACAAATTCCCATCACATTTTTGGCTTCTAAGAACGACAGAGAATAATTATAGCACTTCGCTCACGTGGAATTTAAAATACTGCTGGTAAAATTATCTCCAGTGAGCAGAGTATTTAACACTCACAGCAAGATTCCCTCCCCATCTCTAATAATAATTATTACAGCATTCTCACATGTTAAACATAACCTTTTCATCTAGCTAAACAATGGGATCTCACATAAATGACATTGTCTGCATTGTCACTACCATCTTACAATAAATAAATCATGTGAACCCTAACCCCACCCCAAATTTTGCAATCTGTTTTTGATCTCATGCATAAACAAGTTGACTCTCTTTTCTAAATTTACATCCCGGAGAATCCCGCTTATCTCTTGTCACAATCTCTGGTCTTGATTTAATAACATGTGCAATGATCAGTTTTGCACAAACTACTACATCAGGGGAATTCACTTTCCTCTTTTTCATCAATCATAAACAATTACCTTCCCGTGAGAAAGCTTAAAATTGAGAAATAAAATAATATTTTTAATCACAAAAGGGAGGCTAATATAAACGGGCAAATCTAAAAAAAATCTTTTCAGTGTGCCAAAAAGTGCAACATTCAGAAGTATTTTGTGAAAGTGAAAAAAGCACTTTCACAGAAAACGTGATACATTTTCTTGGTAAAACCGTTTCTAGATACATAAAACTTTTTTCCTATTAAATTTGACGATTTTAAAGGAAAATTGAAGCAAAATTACGAAAGGGTGTGAAGTTGTTGAACTTCTTGGGAAGTTGTTCTAGGTAAATATGAGCATATTTAAAGGCTAGTGAAACTTATTGGAGGTTAAAACAATTGCTGTAGGCCACCCTACTTGGAAGATAATTTGCAAGGAATGCATCCCTCTTCTGGATTGTATACAGATGCCAGCCAAGATCATCCTATAATACAGTTAAAAGATGATGTTAAACCTTGTTCTCCCTCTCGTGTAACCCTGCCGAACCCTGATATAGAATATCCATTTTGTAATGAGATTCAACTTGTTAACCATGAGTTCAGCGCCCTATAAGTGCCCCTGAGTTTTGAAAAATCAAATTACAAATGCGCTCTTTTGCTAATCAAACAATGGCATCTAAAATGCTGCATATCTAAAAAAAATTGGACTTCTGTCAAAGGTTTTGGTTAGAGAGAGAGAGAGGTAATTATAAAATGAAATTTTATGAATATTTTTATCTTGTTTTTTCCTACTTGTTTACTAATATCGTTTTATTTATGTTTAGAATCATTTATTTTCTGCACGGACTACCGTTAAATAAGGTACATTCCATAGAATCTGAAACATTGCGAAAATGGTCGAGTTATTAGTGGGTCTACTACTCACTATATTCGAGTGTTAGACCTTCAGCCCAGAAGTTTTGGTGACGAACGAGATAACCATAGCTGAATACGGGAACATTCCAGAGAAAAATATAACTTTTGAAAATATGAAAGTCTTCCGGAGACCCGTTTTGCGTGTAAGCCCAGGAAAGGGTAAAGTTACTATGGGGGTCCAATATTTGAACTGCTCTAATCTAATGAAATATAGGCTCAAATTATTCCTTAGGTTTCCAGAAAGTAAAAAAGTATTGGGTCACATGGTGGTGATGCTTCTTTCCAAGATATTTGGGAAAATAGGCTAAAGGTCATTTGTTTTATTCAAGAACGGTCAACATGGTAATACAAGATTTCTTTTGTAAAAATATTAAAAAAATCTTTAATGATACTGATTCAAAATATGCCTTTTTATTTTGCATAAGGTTGGTTCCCTTTCATAGGGCGGGGTATAATGTCCCCATCACCATAGAGTCGTACAGGAAGTTTGGAGCCCTTCCATTAAACAAGAAGATGCCGAAATGTAAAAGCATTTCAATATTTGGATTCAGTTCATTAAACATTTACAAAAAATTTTTTACAAACAAATCTGGGTATTGCAACGGGTGACCTTTCTTGAATAAACAAATGACCTTTAGCCTGTTTTCCCAAATATCTTGGAAGGAAGCCCACACGCGTGTGACACAATTGACTTTTTTACTCCTGCTTACCTAAGGAATAATTTGAGCTCTATTATATTAGATTTAGAGACAGTTCAAACATTTGCCCCCATAGTAACTTACCCCTCTCCCTGGGGCTACACGCACAACGGGTCCCCGGCAACTTTCATAATTTTGCAAAGTTCTATTTTTTCTCTGAATTTTGCCCGTGTTCAGATATTGGTATCTCGATTCGTCTAACCAAAACCTTCATGGGCTGATGCGCTATGTGTGGGTTTTTTCACCTATTCCTATTGCCACAAAGGTGGATATTACCTGCTGCACTGTCTTTAAGTTTACGATGGCTATTTCTGCACTTTCGCTATTCAACGATTTCATTTTCGGTTTAAAGTCTAAATTCTGAAAGTAACAATAGTTTAAGTTATTTTCATAGCCAACAAATTAAGAACTGAAAGCCATTGTCAGGAATACTTACAGCGGAATCAGCGGTTACGATCATCCCAGCTCATAGTCAGGT
>JAMKCH010000742.1:0-87592 GCA_023653785.1 Ophioderma brevispina
CGCAGATTTTTTACCTCTTTCATGTCAAAATCCAACGAATAAATTTGCTTCTCAAAGCCCTAAAATGTCTTCCAGTGCGAATCAACAACCGCTGACGTCACGGCTAGCTACGCTGGTTCCATGTAGTCCATCTAGAAGGACTCTCGTTTTCCCACTGACCTCGCACCGAGCGCGGAGGTGGCTAGGTCACAGGGGGATGGACACAGGGTGGGACGAGGCGAGGGTCCTTCTAGATGGACTATGTGAGACGGGTCAGTCGACGGGAATTTCTAGTGCAATGCGGTTGTACATGGGAAGACTTTCTTTAATCAGAAAAGCAGATAGAGACATAATTGGCTACTGGTGCTGTGGAATAAAATTTATATAAGAGCTCAATGCAGCTGTAGGGATACGAAATAGTGAGTAAATTTAAACTAAAACTTTCGCCAATTAGATCATTGCTCACCCTCGGGCTTCGCCAGCCCTCGTTGGCGTAGTTTCCGAGGTGAGCAGTTGATCACTAGGAAATCCCGCTTTTTTCCAGTACACCACTTAGAAGCGGTATGCCGTAACTGGCCCGTTACAGGCCCATAAGTGGCTCGGAAGCTGGCGGAGCTGTTCGGCGAGAAAACGGCAGCCGTACGTATACCAGTAACGGACCGATACTGGCAGAGAACCGTCAGCCGTATCCGTTATTGCCGGAAGTAAACCGTTTGAAGCCATTACTGGGCCATTACCGTAATGTTTGCTGGGTTAACTCAGAAACAGAAGATTCAGAAACTGAATCTTCTCCAGATGATGATGAATCTGAAGAAGATGTTTCAGGGTCTGAAACGGAGGAAGAAGATGGTGAGGTATCGGATGAAGATGGGTCTAGTTCTGAACTAGAAGACAATGTCACATATCGAGACTGGTTGGAAGAGGCTAAAGAAAACATAGATGTGGAGTGAAAAATATGAAAAGTACGTCAATGAGGGTATGAGTGAAGATCAAGCCAAAGCAAAGGCCAATAGAAAGACCCTATGGGCAGTCCAGCAAGTTTTTTTCAATAACTACAAGGATTTCTTGTCAAGTTACCTACATCTAAATGATGACAATACTCATGAGGGGATTGTGAAAGATCTTGAAGAAAAAGTAACTAAAGGCATAGGCATAAACAAAGCCCTGAACAGAGTGATGTCTAAACACCAGGGCAAATTTGATGGATTGTTTCAACAAGATGAAGAGGAGGAACATGATGACGATGACAATATTGGTTAAAGACTATTATAGTAACAGCACTGTCAATGAAATGGTTGCCTGTAGCTGTTAGTCACTTACTGTATACAATCCATACTAACCATTTATGAAGCGAAGAAATAACAAACTGAGACTCAATTATTTTTTTTTTTATAATCGATTGAATCAGAAATGTATGAATATAACGTGTATTAAAGGTAAACTACCAAATTGTAAATGACAACTTGAGCAATCTGACACGATAAGCTTGGATTTAAAAAGTGTTACATATTAATATATAACGAAATTAGGAATTAAAATTAGACGTCCAAACAATCATACCTTATAGATTCACGACTGTTTGTTGTGAAAATTGAAATGACTTCGCAAATGGTCTATAATTGATATTGTGAATAAAATCGAAAATAAAAATGACTTATGGTGTACTTGATTATTCTGTTCTGTTTATGATCGGTTCTTTTGCACAATGCACTTATGCACTTTCTTTTGCATATTATCCACTGTACATTTAGTACATTCTTTACACATTGTGCACATTCCTTGCTCATTTTGTTTGTTTAAAACACGATTCAGAAATGAAAAAAAAAATAAACACAAATCTAAGAATTACCTTACGAACCCTATGACTCTGTTGCTCTATTTCTCATTGTGTTTCTTGCGTGCTTTAGCTTTTCTTTGGCGATTCATTGATATGTTTCTTGCGATGTTTCAGCTTTACCTTTAGACAGTTATGATTTTTTGAGGGGAATAATTATTATTAAAAAAAAAATATTTAAGTTTTATCTTTATAGTAGATAAACGTTTAATGTTTATCTTTTAATATAATAAAATATTTTTATTTCTTTTTATTTGTTTACTTTTACTTGCTTACTTTTAATTTGTTCTTTTATTATTTGTTATATCTGATATTTGAGTGGGAGAAACAAAAACGCACATGTTACAAACAAGAAGTCATAAACAGACCTGTAACGCCCAAAACATTTAACATGAATTACAAACAACACAGAAGACAATCTTTATATCTCTTTCTCTCTTTTGCTTTTTCTGTGGCACATTAGTCCTCTCTCTTTTTGGAAGATTTGGCGGTTCTTTCGAAAAGAAACGCGGAGTTTAATAGACGCTTTAAGGACGTGTTTTAGTGTTCCATTTCTTCTCCTTCTAACACATAGATCTCAACATCAGAATCTCCAAAAACCTTCGTCCTCCATAATTTCCTCCTCTTCAAAATCTTCGTCAGGTGGCAAGTTCACTATTCGGATAAACGCACGATGAGTCGGCACGTTAAAAAATTTCCTGATCATCGGCATACCTTGATAACCGACAATCGTGATTCTGTAGGTTATACGGCAGTATGGTCTGACACCCGAGGCATACGTACAGTCGTACAACCTCGAAATACACACCACAAGAGTCGTCATAATAGGAGATTCCCATGTACCGATTGGTTTTGCTGCAAACCCTTGATTAAATTCGTTCCTTTCTTGAGAAAATACGCAGGGATAAATTGCCTTGAAAGCTTATATCATAAGTTAGACTGGCCTACCAACCAAACCACGCCCTAAATTTGATTGACAGCTGACACTTGATTGACAGCTGATTATCGATTCGCCGTATCCAGACGGCATCACTACTAGTTAAGTTAGCGTGCTTTTCAACATCCCGTTTCTATGGAGGATGTCCCCCGTCAACTTACTGTAAGTTCATGACAAGAATGGGATAAACTAAAAACAACAATTGATATGAAATAATACATTTCACCCTTAGCCTAGCCCGCAAATTGGGCTACTTCTTTCGGCCGGATTCGTTCAGCGCTGCCTTGTATTAGCTCAGTGAAGGTGAACCATTGCTGAAAGCTAGAGAGACATAGAATTCTATTCTGGCCCGGAAGCCCTAGCCTGCTCTAAATTTGTAGACACAATGTTTCGCCTCGAGGCTGTCAATGCAACCTGCAACCCGATATCAGCTGGTCGGTGCCCACACAAATCTGTGCCAAAGTTGATGATATAGCCAACGATTTCAACTTGGACAAATGGTCACTGAACCAAACAGAAAAAACATATTCTTGGACTTGTTTTCTTTAGCTAATAATGCCTCCGTGGTCGAGAAATCCACCTTAATCCCGGGTCTGAGTGATCATGAGGATGCAATGATCCTCGATAAATCCAACTCCAAAGACATGTCCTCAGAAACCACATAAAGTATACATCTACAAAAACAGACATGGCGAGTATAAGAACTGAGATAAGTGAATTCGGAAAAGAATTTCATAAAGGACACACAACCAATGACATTGAATCTATATGGTCGGAGTTTAAAATCAAGCTGTAGATACCATGAAATAAACACATTCCAACAAAAATGGTTAATACATCAAACAAAATGCCATGGATAATGGTAAGTTAAAAGCTCCATAAACGCCAACACATGGCGTATAATAAAAGCCCGTCAAATCAGGTGATGAGGAAGATTGGGATCTGTTCAGAGAACAGAGAAAGACCACACACAAAGCAACAAATTCGCAATACCAGGAGATATGTAAGGGAGTTGTTTGTTTGGAGGTCAGTAAACAATTCTGGTCGTTCGTGAAACGCCTGAAAAAAGATTCACAGGCATACCAGCGTTGAAAGAAAAGCGGTATCCTAGTTTCTGATAACACAAGGGAAAGCTGATTTTGGTAAATAACCAATTCAAAATGTTTTTTACAACTGAGGATAATGGACTCTATTGGGGGGGCCAGAACCCCGACCTATGAAATATAAGCCCATCTGTACATTACCATTCAACCCCAGAGGGCATACGAAACTGTTGCAATTTGAACATAAAAGCAACAGGCCGGATGGATCTAATCTCTCCACGTATCTTAAAAGAGCTGGCTCCTGAACTAGCACCCATTTTATCCTTCATGTATCAGGACTCATTAACAACAGTATTTACCCCAAATTTGGAAACACAATATTTCACCTATATTAAAAAAGTGATCGGTTAGAGCCATAAATTATAGTAGGCAGTTCAGTTAACATCTGTGGGCATGTAAGATACTGGAACACGTAATACATCCCGCAAATGTCATGCAATATGGTTGAGTTGCAATAAAATTTTTGATACCACAGCAGCACGGATTTCGTCAAGCTCACTCCGCGAGACGCAACTTATACAAACCATCCATGACTTCTCTGCCATCACTCACCCCAAAATCACCCAAACAGACGTAATAATTGGATTTCTCTATGCGTTTGACTTCGTTCCACATAAACAGACTCTACTCAACCATCACCGTATGGTATTGATGGTAAAATTAATAATTGGATTGGGATCATTTCTTAAAGGCAGGAAGCAAACGAGTTGTAGTAGGAGGTTTACCAGTCAGAATGGGTCACTTTTTGGATGTCGGGCGTCCCCCAGGGCACAGTTTTATGGGCCTTTAATTATTTCTTGTGTTATATAAACGATTTGCCACAAACATTATTCATCACCAGTACTTTGTTTGCAGACGATTGTGTTATTACAGAGAAATCAAAACACCAGGATGCCAAACACTCCAAAAGATCTTTGAGACACTTTTCAGTCTGGGAAAAGTTATGGTAAATGAAATTCATCCAGATAAATGTTGTCGTGCTTAGAAGTCCAGCATCAGAACCCTCTCATTACTAGTTATAATTTAGGGGGTACCATACTGCAAGAAACAAAAACTCATACTTACCTTGGTGTCGACTTACAACAGGACCTTAAATGGACCTCCCACATAATAAAATCACTGCCACTGCTAGCAAAACATTGGGCTTCGTACGTTCGAAAAACCCTCAGCTCATGCAACCAAGAAAGCCAAATTGCTGCTTACATAGCCTTTGGTCCGCCCCACAGTTGAATATTGCTCAGCTGTATGGGATCCTTAACTCGAACGTGCATACATAAGTGGAGAAAATTCAAAGAATAGAGCCCGTAATGGTTTTACATAAGTATGACTGGGAATCAAGTGTAACATAAACTCATACAGGATTAAACTGGGATCTCTCGCAATAGGCGGAAAGTGAGGCATACTAGCCATACTACACAAAGCCATAGGGGGGCATCTAGCGATCCCGGTACAAAGCTACCTGCCCAGCCCAACGGCGATACTCGTCGGTCAAGTCACCATAATTAATCGAACATCATCAGTATAAACAGTTTAAAATTTTCATTCATCCAAGGACACTCAAGATTGGAACGACCTACCAGAGTCAATAGCTTAAATCAAAGAACCAACGCAATTCAAAACAGCAATAAGTAACCAACAGCAAGCTCAAGAAACCCAACTAGACCATCACATCAACCCGCACACCTTATCCTGCTTTATTTATCCCACCTGGGGCGTTAGCGTAATTACAGACAGACAAGACAAGGTTGCCAACGGGTGGTCAGTATTGCCAATCTGTATTGCTAAAGTCCTGGTGTGCGAGGGCCGAGGAATCTGTCCTACACGGGTCCCGGTAAAGGGGACATTTTTTTCATGATAATTTGCATTGCGTAAAGATCCCTCGTCTCTCAAATGCTCTGTACTCATCTCTTTACAAAATTGGCACAATAAAAAAAAAACAAAATGAACCAAGTATATTATGAGCTGAGAAGTATAATTTCTAAATGACATTTTTGGTACATTTTGACATATGGACATTTTAAGGTCGCAAAAATAATATACAACCAAATACTGGTTTCTTTTCGGAATTGGGACCCTTAACACTTTACACTTTGGGGGGGGAACCTAAACAAATTATATAATACTACGTGAATTCAAAAAAAACATGTGCCGGCATTAAAGATGATCCTTGAACTTAATGCATCACTATATCATAGTTTTGTTGTTGTTGTTTTTATAAAACCATCTCAATACTTCCACTTGGTTTGAAACAAATGACAGAATCGATTAAATAATAGCCAATATGACGCAAATTTGTAAAACAAAACCGCCTTTTTCGCCATTCCTAGGGTATTATACACCATTAAACTTGTGGTTTGTGAGAATGTACAAATACAATAATCATGATGCCTTTGTCAAGTTAATGCTACACTTTTCTTGATTATTTCAACTAAATCGGATAATCAATGAATTTATTTATACCATGTGCCAACTCATATGACGAATCCAAACACTAATTCACATGTTGCAGTAGCAAGAACACAAGATCTTCCCATTGTTTTAGTATATTGCAAAAGTTTGCCCTTGAAGTTTGGCATATACCTGGAATAACAAAGTAGTGTTGAAAGTAAGCAGTTGGTGTTCAATTCTACACATCAGTATGAATTGGGTGAGATTTTTGTGTGAACTTAAATTCTTTTTGAAGATCAGATCAATGAAGGAGATTTTGGCTATTCATAGATCAATTAACAAAATAGCATGGGTCAACATCTTTCTATGCTATGCCCCGTGTATCGTACATTGACGGGTTCTTGCTTAACTGTGTAAATCCCCATTGGAATGGAGGAAAAAGGGGTGTGCAAAATTGGTCCGATACTTGGCTTATTTTTTAATCGTTTTCTTCGTTTCATTTTTCACATTTGGAAGTAGTAGTTCTTGGGTCACGAGGTGATATTTAAAACATATGGGTACCATATAGAGTGGCAAAACGAGAGTGCTACCAACTTGTTAAGATACTTCAACTTAAATAATTTCTTTCTGCATGATAGATTTTCCAAAGTAGTAGCTTAAGCCTGCTAATTTGCATAAACAAAATGGCCGCCTTTCATTTGCCATAACTGGTTTCAAGCATACCCTGTCTTGTAGGATTTGGTAAAAAAAATGTTAACATGAGATTTTGATAATGGACAACCACCATACAAGTCAATACATACATTCTTCATTAAACCTAATTTCCATAAATCCAAAATGGGCCGCCATTTTCGTAAATTTTGAGAATCATTTGACTTCAACATACAAGTTAATCTTTCCCTGGAGAAGGCCAGCGCACGATAGTGTTGAAAAAAACCAGTGCGCTTGGCCGGCTTCGAACCGGCACCTTCGTATTACATTGCAACGACGCTCTAACCGCTGGTCTAACAAGCAGGGTTGGTAGAGAGCGATAGATAATCATCTATAGGTGTTAGGTTGTCGAAAGGTGTCCTTCGCTTCCTAGCGTATAGCATCAGACTGATATTTAACATATACGTATATACGTATATGTTAAATATAAGTTTCTGATGCTATCCTCTAGGAAATCGAGGACACCTTTTTCGAACCTAACACCTATAGATGATATCTATCGTCTTCTACACCCTGCTTGAATAGCTGCAGTCGGTTAGAGCGTCGTGCAGGTAATAAGAAGGTCGCCGTTTCGTAATTCCGGCCAAGCGCACATGGGTTTTTTTCAACATATCGGCGCTGGCCTCTCTCGGGAAAGATAATAATATATTCATCCTTGTCTACCTGGAGAACTAGTATTTTAATTTCAACATACAAGGTTTCATATGGATGAACTTTACACTACTCTAAAGTTTATAATTAACTATGCTCAAGTATATTATAAATTGTATGTATGCAAGACTTTAAGGTGACACCTTCGCAGGAAATTTGAAGTAACAAAATGGCCGTCATTGAAAATACGCCATACCTAGTTTCTGCTATATCCAGACTCGTTGAAGAATAACTTTAGGTTCAAAAAAACTGCTAAAATTGAGTGTTTGATTAAAAACATCAAAATGAATCATGGCCATCTATTTTAATACCTTATTTGCATATGTCCCTAAAGTAACCACCAGTTTTACCCAACATTTCAGCACGTAGTTCTTTTTAAATGGTGGCCAGTTTCAATCATGGGCAGTTTACGGTTAATCTATTCACTTGCAATTCATATGTCTAATCCCTAACGACCACCTTTAAACCACCCGGACAAAAAATCATAGAGTGGACCCTTCCTTTGGGTTTATGGGAATTTGCTCCTAGATCTGAGAACAAACAATACTATACCTCACTGTAATATAGTTTTAACACACTTAATTTTTCATACAGAGAAAATATTTTTGATCCATTCTTGCACTACAATTTTTTTTTTTTTTTTTTTTTTTTTTTTTTTTTAATTTTTTATTTTTCAGAATGGCTGATATTGTTCATTTTTGCAGTAATTAGCAACATCGCTATCAATCTGTTATCTAGTAACAATACATCACATACCGAATAAAATACTATTGCCAACTCACAAAGTTCTCATACAATTATTTGCCACTACTAGTTTGCCCCATCAATTGGATGAATGGCAAACTGCTGCAGACGTTGTTTTTTTAGAGAGTTTCTTACCTTGCAATAATTGCCCAAGAGTGTGCAAGTTTGCCAGACTGTGTATGCATGTCTAATGGGATGTCCTGTACAGATTTGTGCAAGGTATCGACATGTGAAAACATGAAAGGTGAATGTCATTACTTGGCCAGTTCCTGATGATGAATATGGGACGTGAAGAGCAGCTATTAAAAGGAGCAAAATACAGAGGACTAGATTGGCAAATACTTTGTAATGAGAACTTTGTGAATTGGTGAATAGTTATGTATAATGGTTGTAAAATACATGTTATTTATGGCCAATTCCGCATAAATCTCGAATTGAGAAATAACTAGCTGTAACATATGTAGTACAAGATGGATCCTCCAATATTCTATATGCAAATTAGGTGCTTTTAAAACTATTCCTTTATCGCGAGTGGGTAATACATTACACTTCAAACGTAAAACGGCCCATGATTTCAAAGGGCTACAATTCAAAACACGCAACATACAGAAATGCTAATTTGCCAACATGGCTACATTGGATATGCATTAGATTTATTAAATGGCTGGCTATGAATTCATTTGCTTGTGTTTATATCATCATCTCTTTTAAGAGCAGCTTTGTGGGGTAGTTTTGTACTAAAATATTACTTCTATGAGTCAGGATAATGGCCGCAACTAGTTAAGGCGCAATTCCAATGAAAGCCAATTTGTTTTTGTCAAATTGGCATGCCCAAGTTTGTCCCCTTGAAGGTCTGTTGCATACACCATGATTATAATATAGTGGCAATAGTGTAATTGTAAACTAGTGTAGATTGATCATGTGATACCTTGACCAATGACCGTTAAAGTCAAATTATGCTCAAAATTTACTAAAAAGTGGGCCATTTGGATTTCTGCAAATTAAGGTTTAATACAAATACAATGGATTTGAGTTCTGGTGTTTGTCCTTATCAAACCCCTTGTTTAGCATTTTTCATTCACACTAAAAAACTTATCTTTTACAAGACCTGTATGGCCGGTAATAATTATGACGAAATTTCAAATTCAAATGCGGGCCATTTCATTTAAGCAATTCGAGCAATCTTAGGTTTCACCTCGAAGTCCTTGTATAAGACATTGTATTATTAGTTATATTAGTACAAGAGTGTAATTTGCAAACGTTAAAATGGCTTGTTCATCATGTAATAGCTTGAACATTGACTGTTAAAGTCAATATGCTCAAATTTATGAAATGGCGGCCTTTTGGATTTAAATGCAGATTCGGTTTTAAATTAAAATGTTTGGACATTGGAGTTCTGGTGGTTGTCCATTGTCAAACACCTCATGTTAGCATTATTCCACTAAAAGAATTCCTTCAAAAGACAACATATGGCTAAAACTAGTTATGGGCATTTCAGTGGCGGCCATGTGTTTATGCAAATTAAGCAGGCTTAAAAGCTCTACTGGAATGTCATCATGCAAAATTATTTATAGATGAGTTTTTGAGTAATTTGATACCACCCCGCTTTGCCACTTCTGATGGTACCGACCAACCTATCTGGCCCAAGACTATATATTGATTTGCTTTATTAACACAATAACAAATCTATTATTCAGTGGACTCTATCAAGGTCAAGATACTGCACCGTTGCGACTTGTTTTATTCACGTAGTATATCACATTAAAGCTTAGCAAATGTAACTTTTCAAATACAAATATGTATCTCACAAACATCCCAAAATATCAGTTAAAAATCGTCATTCTCGCTCACGCTAATGCAAACGTTTTATGGAAAAAGAGAATACCCAAATTGTTCATTAGCGAATTTAGAAACAAACGATAAGTAAAGTAGATCCTCTCTTTCGAGAGGTTTCCCTGACTTAACCATTGCTCACAATGTTAAAATCAATGTCCTTTACAACCTCATCAATCGGGTTGAAAACCTATGGATTCGTAACTTCATTCATCTCATCTTTTACATAGGCCCTACTTTGCATAGTTACTATCCTTTGAAAGTCTGAAAGAGCTGTCATTGGCATTATAAGATTAATTATCGATCAAGCTTTTTTGGTCCACACATTGTTCAAGAAGGGTGTAGTCTTTGCTGCGTGTACATTGTGCGTGTCTTGATGTCGCATTTAATAACTCCATTCAGTGGACATGATGGAGACACAGTAAACGTAGTTCCGCCGAAATCTCTTGCGAGGAAGGAATTGGATTTTTTTTTAAATTAAGCAACGATTATGTATCCCACACACAGATACGAGTCAAATGCAAATCACTGACTTGTGATTATATTGACCGACAGACGACGAAATTATAATTACTTGTATCAATTCCACTGGATATACAAAGGTTACAACCAGAGTTTCGGATGCACTTGTTTAAGGATACACTGAGTAATACATGGGATTAATATTAAGGCAACCATATTTATAATGGTTGCTAATGACCCATGGAGATCAGGACGCATGGTAATTAGGTCGCTTTTTGATGTCTTTTTTTGTATTTGTATCCTTAAGTAATTAAGTGAAATGAAAAATAAGGACATAAACCAGATATCAAGCTAAAAATCAGATAAATGTAACACCTTTGGAAATTATTCATGAGAGTTTTATGACGGATTTGTTTCTTTGAATTGTACTGTTCCCACAGAGTATGCTAAGGATTATATCATTGGTCCAGGTCAAGGGTTTGCAGTCTAGAATAGAAGGTGCGTATGTTCAATTGTCGTCTTTTTAGGCCAACCTGTCCGGGGAGGGTACTCAACATAATGCCTATAACGGGGACGTGGTCTCCGGCAAATATAGTCTAATTTGTTTAGTCTCGTATATGAATTACCCTTTTTCCATGCCAATTTTGGTATAAGAGTTATTAGGTCCTTTTTTTTTCAAAATTTTTCGAAAATTTGTTGGAAAATGAGTAAAATTTTTTTTTTTTTTTTTTTTTTTTTTTTTAATTTGGCTAAAATTGTTGGAAAATCGTTCCATTTCCTCAATCTGAGCCAAATTTGCTAATTTTGAGGAAAAATGACAAATTTGTTCAATTTGGCCATAAAGTGTACCTGTATAGCTAAGCTTTTTTGGCCAAAAAAGAGAGATATGGGTCTTTTTTTAAGGTCTTAGAGATATATTAAAATGGACCAAAAGGCAAATAACGATAAACAACCCAGGTAGTACATGGGCTGTTTTGACTAAAAAAGAAAATGACGCTTAATTTTTCGGGCAAGAGAGTGAGATAAACGTTTTTCTTGACCATATCCTTACAAGAATGCAAATGTTCATATAGTGGCTTAGTGACTTGTTCTTTGTCAGATTCTTTAAAATGGTTAATCTTTACCTAAACCACCCTACATTTGTTTCCCCTCTCTGCACTATCTCCCTAAAAACTTTGAGAGAACCATTTAGGACCGTGTAAAATATAGAGCCGCCTGATCTAACCCAGCAGAAACTGTAGATCCCCTTCCAATTTGTTTCGTTTGTACATATCACGAGCCTTAAAAAGAGGCCTAATCATAATTGTATGGAATATTTGAAAATGATTGAAAATTAAACAAGTTAATCATTCGATTGACAACAAAATCCAAGGCATGTAAAACTGTTTGAACTATCACGATACCTTGAACACAAGGCCTAAACAATAACCAAACTTCACCGGATACTTTAAAGCGAAACAACATTAAAGCACCTTTTTTAAATTTTATATATGCACATTTTTAAGAAATTAAGTGAAGGCCTCTAACATTTTCATCTAAAGTATATGAAAGGAATCGCCCGGATAAGAAAATGAAGGAGGCCCTCTATAATCATCATAGTTTTAAAAGTTCATCATAATTTGACTTGGGTTTTACACCTCTTTATCATATCAAGGTGTTTTTTTTATCCTCAAAATACACTGTATCGGAAGAAAAATTGAGAAAGTCTGATAAATTTCAGGGGCACGCTCTCTGGAAAAAGCAAAGCTAATTCACCTGGCGCCGTCTCATAGCTTTCATTCACCATATATACACCCCCTGATTTTAAGTATGATTTATGATACCCAGAACCTGCATGTCACGTTGTTACATGTACCCCTCCAAGTATGACTGAACTAGCCCTTGGTAATTAGCGTACCTTACCTCATAGTGTGGTAGGGCGTGTATATATATTTATAGGTTTGTTGTTGTTGTTTTGCCTTCCATTTAAGTGTTTCGGCCCCCAGAAAACAAAAATGCAAAATTGGGTCTTTCCCCCGCCAAAACCAGAATGGCCACTCACTATATGTTTGCTAATTATTATAACGCACATCCTTGCCAAGCGGCATGTGGTTCTTTGGGGGGGAAAGTTCACTATTCTGGAAATTTCAATTACCCATTGAAGCCTGTATTATAATTTTTAAATAAAAGCGACTTTTTGAGATTTAATGTAAAAGTTTAATTTTTTGAAACCCACGAAATGTAAACTTTTGAGCATGTCCCCTTTATCAGGCTGAAATTTTTTCAAATTCAAATCAGTTTCTCATGAAAACTATAGAAGGCATCCTTCATTCCTTATCCGGCGATGTCCTTCAAACATAGGCTTAAAAAAAAAATGTTTTAATCATTATTACAATTACAAAATGCCAACGATTGAAATAAGATAGAAATTACAAACAAAAATAAAATACATAGTTTAAGGCCGAAAACAGGAACCAAAAGTGATTTTTTTATAAATGACCTAATAAAAGATTCCAGGCCTGAAATCGTTTAAGGATTTAATGAAATCAAATCAACCATATTGTAAATAAAGTAGGTGAAATTCTAAATCAAACATGTGTGATGTTAACACTGGATTACATATATGAAACAAGTGTACAAAAATAATAAAAGTACTTATTATTTTGGTAAAGAACTAATCTTGATAAGATACACAACCCAAACTATGATGAAACACAAAAAAATAACTCTCTGTATCCCAATTCGTTATTTTCACATGATTTCTGTTTATTAATTTTGTATGCCTATATTTCAGTCGTTTCCCCCGTCATACCACACATGGTCAATCTATTTCTAAATCGAGATAATTTTCTACGATCTTCTGTTTAACTGTTAATATGTGGATTACATCCTCGTAGTTTCGTATATACGAATCCACCTTTCTGTAGATTCGTAGATAACGAATCTACACTTAGACATCGGAACAGAATATTCGTAGAAATTAGACCTCGGTTGTTTTTTTAGTAAATCGAGTGACGTCACTGCAATGGTTTTTTAAAATAGTGAGTGAGTTCATTCAACTTTTAGATGACGGATTGCGTGAAAATTTGGGTGCAATTAATAATAATAATATAATAATAATCTCAAATTATATTGCCAGTTTAATGGCAAATAAAAAAAATGCCTATATGTTACTGGAGTCAAGTTTAGGAAACACCCTAATACTTCTTAGAATATATTTTGCTATAGCAATAGCCCCAAAATCGAGTCAGGATTTAAACTATTTTTGTGTCTGTCTGTCTGTTGCAGACAAACTAATGAAAAATGTAATTTTGCACATAGGAGGTTTTAAAATAGGAGCCTTGTTTCAAAAGTCAAATGCACGTAAAGGTTTTTTTCTACTAGCAAAAAAAGGGTTTCATCAAAATGGTATATCGAAGAAACTGATTTGGCCATTACGAATTATAAATTATAAAGTACGTATAACAATTTTAAAAGCCCTATTTCTAGATATCATAATTGACTTTTGCACGCTCCTTTTCAATGCAAAGACAAACGTAGGGTACAGGGTGATGCCAAAATTGATGGATAGGGAGCCTGACAATACAAGTTTTGTTTTTAATTACGAAAAACACTGTGTGTTCTTAAACGCTATCTGTAAAACGGCGTTGATAGATATACGTAGTATAATGATATCGTGACTGTTTGTTCTTTACTTTATGGCAATGACTATATTGCTGTTGGATATGCAATATAATCGTTCTCTAATTGCATGGATGCCGATGAAAATCACACTTTCTATTTGCCAATTTATCTTTAAGGTACACGTATTACTTTTCAAAATCTTTAAATTAAATGATGCCATTCCCTGGGTCGAATTTCACGACTTTGACCTACTGCTGTGTTGCTATGCCGATCGTGTAGTCAACTTCTCGGGGATAATTTATAGATATTACCTAAACATTTAAGTAACAGACAAATGTAATGAATTTTCACTTTAGAGACCCTCGAGAATAACTCGTAACAAAAAGTATTGTTAAGTGTCTTCAAAATAACTTAATATGGACACGATTAATTGCATTGCTGTATAGCAAGCAAAAGGCCAAGTGACTACACTTAGCACAACACCACAACCACATCACCATCACCCCCATCACCAACCACCGCCATTTAGTGTGACGAGGCATATTAACCATGTTTTGATACCAATAGATAGCTATGGCCCTCCTCTCTCCTCTTTCCATTGATACCACCATGAGTACCACCTGCCAAATATTACGACGTCAGAATGAAATGTCCATTTTACATGGCAACAAAACTGGCATTTCCATAGACACACAGTGTAATCTGTTGTTTTTTTTTTTAACAAAAAAGGGAGGACTAAAACCAGATTGCCATGCGGTTTTGGCTCTAAATTAAATAGGTAATGAATACTTAGTGTATATTCCTAACGTCTCTACTGCATTTATAATGACTTTGAAAAAAAAAATCACGGAGCTGACCACTGACTTGTTTCAGGAGGAAATTGGCGATCTAACGAGAAAAGTAACGTTACCGTCATGTTTTTTTTTTTTTTTTTTTGTTTTTTTTTCTGTGAGCGTCCAATTTTCCTCCTAGGTACGCTATGGATATCACCTAATCATTTAGTGGCCACAAGATTTAGAGCAATAAAATGTAAACAAAGGCATTTAACAAGTGTATCCATTATTTTCAAACGTATCCTGCCCTATTACGTCGAGTGACATCCTACCGGGAATGTTCGTACTTATCTGATCAAATGGAAGGAAGAAACTCAAATCTTGTGAATTGAGTGCTTGGAAGTCTTTGTCTTGTGTCTGGTTGTGTTTCCTTGGTTTTGATAGGATGATTTAAAACCGCAAGGCTTGCCTCATGGAAAAGAAAAAAAAAAGTGATAGATCATTCAAAATCGTAAATTAAAGCTGGCCTGTGCGATTCATTGTTGCTGAAGCCTACGATTAAGAGGATATGCTTTAGGTTTCATTATTTGTTAATCCCCGCTTTTCGTTGATCCAATCCCACGTGCACTTGAGTGTAACTTTTGCTGGTCGTGATGTTTTATTCTTTACAAAGAGCAATGATTTAAGCTCGTGTCATTCAGGCAATATATGAATGATTTTTGTGGATTTTCGCACTGGTGAGTATTGGTGAAAACATTCGCTATAACCCTGTCAGTCTTGATCGAAGTGTCGGTGCGTTAACCTCGTCTACCTAAGCCATTTTTGTAACAAAACTCCCGAAGTGGGGGGGGGGGTAGTTACCACCCCACCCTGTGATTTTCATATTACTGAACACCCGATTCCTGTAATTTGGTACCAAATGTGCTTAGAGTTTTCCCTTCTTCCATTGGTACCAAAAATAAGTACCAACTCCCCATAATGACGTCACCATGACGGCATACGTTGAGAGTACGGAAATACTTAATAGAGGTGGAAAATTGATATTCACAATTTTATAGCTACTCAAACGCCCTAATTATGCTCTAAATGCTTTCAATTATATACAACGAGTCATTTACCATCAAGTAGAGTCCAAAACGCATGACAATCCGATTTTTCTAACCTTTTTTTGCAAAATTTTTCACTGCGTGTGTGTCGATGGAAATGGCAGTTTTGCTGACATGCGAACTTTATGACGTCATTGTGACGTACGTAATGCTAGGCATGCGTTGGTACTCATTTTGGTATCAAGGAAAGAGGAGGACCATATCTATCTATTGGTACCCTCCATCCATCACTTTAGGGGCTCACCCCGTATCTTACCTATCCCCGGTGGATGTTTGTTTTTGGATTAAAGGAGCGGAAACATTCAATTGACAATTAACATGAATACTTTGGCACCAAAAAGGGGGTTTTAATAGCAGCCTGGAAAAAAACTTCGGTAGACGGTGTAATCAAGATAAATTTGATAAATCACATTGACTTCTACAACAAAAAAAAATATAATAATATCAAAACAAAATACATAATTACAAACAAATAGATTGAATTGAATTTAGTTGAATAACATAAAATTAGAATACATTACTGAAAAGGGCTAATTTTGTTAATTGATTTGTGTTCTTCGAAAATAATTCAGGATTGATTTGCCCGTATATTGGTTTCTTTCTTCTCACATGTATATTTGTAACAGGATAATGCATATCTTGCTGCAAAGAAAAGGAACAATAAACATCGTGAGGAGTCAGCTCCCACGTGTAATATGCTTACCATTAGATGTTATTTGGTTGATAGCAACCCATTTTTTTCTTGTAGAGAAGGTTTCCTCAAGGGTTGAATTTCCTTAAAAAACTCTAACTGGATTTAAGGCGGTTAGCAGCTGGGCTCTGTCCAGACACAGGGTGCTTCACATCAGATACTTGGCTGCTACGCTCTTACATTCTCGCTACTACGACGGATGTCTGGTGGTGCAATTCCTGCAAGGATATATACGTTCGCCGTTGGAGGTGGGTGAAGACATCCTGTGATAACCCGACAGGTGCATTTAACGCTCTATCAAGCTTCTTGGCAATGGTTGACCTTTCCCATACAGGACAGGTATATTCTTGGGCGAAGTGCCGTCGATCTTTTGACTCTGATCTTAGGGTATGTGGGCGAGCACCCCGTCTTGTAACAGTGAGTTTGTTCAAGATGTTTTGCGTGTACATACTTTACTCTTTGTTTTCTTGATGTGGGTCTTATAAGAGAGAGTGTGGTACAAGGTATCTTCTAGGTAGACCGGATTATCACAGTGCTCCAGGAGTGTTCCAGACCAGCTTACTTTAAGCTGACGTTTGGCTTCACGGTTGCGTAGATTTAAAGTACGTACCTGTGTCTTGGGTGGATTTGCACGTAGGTGGTTTTCCTCACAATAAGGACTGAGTTCATCCAAAGCTTTGGAAAGTCTCTTTTCGACAACTATGAAGTCTACATCTTGTGCGCTAATTCCAAGATCGTCTGCATAGATAAAACGACAGGTTCCTTCACTCATAGGTTGGTCGTTGGTGTGGATGTTGAACAGGAGAGGTACGAGCACCCTCCCCTGGGTATAGTCCATTCGCTAGCCTACGCCATCGGTTCTTCTTCGCTCCATGGAAGAAAGAGATTAGAAGGAAGCACATCGACACACTTGACTTTGGAACGATCTATCTGCCGCCCAATAATTGCAATTGTTATTCATGTTCTCTCAAGTGGCCCGCCCTTTCGAGGATAATCCTAATCAGAATTTCTCGCTCGAGAAAATTCTCAGTTCGTGGTTGTTTCTTCATTGCGTAAAGATTCCGGGTCATCGGGAATCAGCGAATCAGCACGAGATGAATGCTGCGAAGTAAATACTCAAACCGATCAACATGCCCGGGGGTTCTTGGATTTTGGTCGGGAACCCATGCTCGTTCCGAAAAAAAGAGGGACTAGCTGCAAATGCGGGACTATTGTTGGGCTATCAAATTCAAATTAATCAAGTTCTAGTCCCGCTGGGGGTACAAATTCAGTTGTGGTTGTGACTGGTTCAATGATACAAATAGGAAAAATTAACCTAAACATATCAGCAAAATAACCCTAAGTGTGTATTTTTTCTTGCAACAGCACAAGTGTCACTTTTCTAGTATATTGGCTATTTTAAATGTGTATCTCTTTTCATGTATTGAGAACAGGTCCCGCAAGGGATATAATCTCACTGCAAATTACCTTCAATCTTCAATCAGTTGTATTTGTTCATCATAGAATAGGCCTACAGCAAAACAATATGATAAATATTTATGTAAATAATGCATTACAGTGAAAAATTAATTGTTACAATATTAGTCAAAATATTTTGCATACGAGTAAAGATACAAGTAATACATTATAAGTGTAATTTCAAAAGATAGTATATAACTGGGATAATACTAGTGGAAAATATATTTAAAAAGCACAGTAAGGATGTCATATTACTGCTGTACCGTTAGGTGTATATTTTCACTGAAATCTTGTATAATTTCACCAAAGCTGTTCCAATTAGGGGTCGGGGATATTTTAACTGAAAATTGGTCCCGTTAGAGGTCATATCAGAACCCCTGGAACGAACATGGGTGCCTAACGAAAATCCAAGACACTCCCACCCCCCCCAGGTCCAACTTTCAAATTTAGTCAAACGTTCATCCTTTATTTTTCACACTCGGCAGTCTTGGGCAGTAACCTGAATTGATAACGATGTACATTAACTTCTTATATAACGAAAACAACAACAAATACACACCGGAGACAGCCGGAACATGTCGTAATATGCAATATACTTTAACACTTTTACGTGTTAAAAAAAATTCTACAGTCATGATTGCTCGCCGATCATCGATTGCGGCAGAGGGATTATGATCAAAGGGTCGCTCTTGAATCCGTTCCTTTTGTGCGGGTGAATGGATAAACAGATTAAAATCGGACTGTGGAAGTCGTTGTGGTTCCTTCTATCTCTTTCTTCCATGATCGCTCCTTGCTGAACCAAAAAACATCATAATATTATTTCCAAGTAATCATTTGATGAGCCCAGTCAAGCGTATGTCCGTGGTGAGTTCCAAAATCTTTTGGAGTCAACGTCTGTAATTAGCAGTGTCATAAAACTGCTGAGAATTCAACGAACACGACTCCTGTTACCAAACCCTTCTTGAAACCATCCTCGATGTATTGAGTTAAGTTGAGTACTTGGCTTGATGTTGATTTGCCTGGCCGGAAACCTGCTTGTTCTGGTATGAGGTGTTCGTCTATCACATATGCGATACGGTTGAGCAGGAAATAGCTCTTGGGAATTAGATGGACCTTTCACAGGCTTTAGGAGTGCCATAACATTTGCTTTCATCTACATCTTTGGGAACAAATAAGGCAGCAATTGTAGAGCTCAAGAAGCCACTCCTTTGCTACTGAGCCGAAATTGTTCAGTTATTAATTAATAATTAATTGACTCCTAAGGTATACGTCAAGGGGAGAGGGGGCTCCTAGGGACCAAACTTAATTATGGTAACGAAGCCGTGGGTGGATTTATTTCTTGTATTATTTTATGTATTAGGAGAAGCGTATTCATAAATCAGACAATTAGCAAAACAATTCCCTGAGAAATTTCATTGCGTAACCGAGATATCGCAAACAAAAATCAAATGTTGGGGTCCCATGGACCCCCCCCCCCACCACTTGCGTTAATTTCGCTGGGTTGCTAGTTATTGTTTTCCTTGGTCACTTTCCTATTTAGGCATACACCCCCTTCCTTAAGTCAACCTCCCAGCATCTCCATCGAACTTACAGTAGTATTAGAATCCAATGTATCGCCATTTAATATGGTAGACTGTGCTTCCATCTAATTACATGACCAACTCATCGGAGTTGTCTCCAGCATAACTGAGAGAAGATGTTCATTTTCTATACAAACAAATCCATCAGATTCCGTACTTGTGGCTTAACGGTGTGCGACGAATAGTAGACCTGGAGATGTCTTATCATGTAAGTCATTTCGAAGTCATTTATCCATTCCTCTATCTCTGCATTTAGTGTCCAGGTTTCGCGCCAGTGCTCTAATGAACCTCATTCGGATATCAATGAAATATTTCGCATTACCAGAGGGATTTCAAATTTGAAAGTGACAACAACCAATTATGATTTTAAATTCCTGTACCGATTATGCACTAGGATGATTTTTGTTGCATCATCTAATAAGAATAACAGTTACAAACATTAATCGATTTGGTCAAGAAGCAATTGAGACTAGTATCTGCCAAGGTCACACCACAAACGGGTTGACCACACGACCTGGGCTCGAATCTACACGATTTATAAAACTAAGTATCAATTAATCAACTAGTCCTTCACATTTTCCACTGGAACCACACGTCTACCTCTTCTAAAATCTGAAAGGAATCATTTGATGATCCACACAGCCTCGCCCCCCCCCCCCGACTTACTCAAAACAACTTTGAAATTTTTATTATCTGAACGTTAGTCTTAGTAGAGTATTTGTCCTAATATTAATCGACATGCAAATTCCATCTGTTTCTTGAAGAAAGTCGTAATTTTGTACGGTCCGGACAAAATTAAACGCATGACATTGGGCACGTGAGGCAACATTTTCTACATAACATCAACACTCACATCGGAAACACGGAAATTTGGAAAAAAAGTGTTTCTCGGGGATACGTAGTGAACCTAAACCAAAAATGAGTGCTAGTGGATCACGAAATGACCTTTTCATTGTACCTAGGACCCACAAAATTAAATTTGCCAGTTAACGACTGACGATACATTTTTTCCGACTCATATTCCTTTTGTGTCTTGTTATATCTATAGATAACTGGTGAGGGGGGTTACAGGGATGTCTCAATGGAATGGTAGCACACACAATGATCATAAGACAATATCACGCAATGGATTGCATGCCAGCAAAATTAAACATATAAATTATAGGCAAAATTGTTTTTACATCACAAACTAATACGGCCAGTTCCCCCTGAAAATTGTTTCATGAAGAAAATATTGTTTTTAAATGTGCTATGACTCTATCATAATTTCAATTTTTACTAAATATTACGATATTTTTTGTAAATACAAGAAAAGGGCTGATTTTCATGGTAAACATCTCCGACCAATCGGGTATCTCTATTGATGTAAAAGGAGCCTCCTTAACGTGTTTTTGTGAAGTCATTCAGAGGGAGGTAGGTTAAAGATCATGGGCTGCCTACAAGCAGCAAAATGATGTATAAGGTTTGCTTTCGTGGGTTGGGCAAATCTGACGTTTTTGAAAAAAATGATTTAAAATATGATTTCTATGGCCACATTTGCCGTTCTAGAATCCAAAATTTGACCTTTATTTTACATACGATGATGTCTGACGTCCGATAATTACGAAAATCAAAATGGACGCCCAAAATGAGGTATTTTTCGATTCATCACCTACTTTTTGGTAGATAAACACTTTTAATATGTCTATCTATAGGTTTTGGGGTCAGAATATCAATCTGACCCTTTTTAAAATGTTTACCCTACCTAAAAGAGTATGTGTGATTTTTGTGATATTTTTCTATTTTTTTGATAAATAGTTAATCCAAAACATGCTGTTGCGCAAAATTTAAGTATTTGTTATTCCTTTCAACCATTGCGTTTTTAAACTATAAATCAGACTAAAATATGAATAATCTTACAATTTGAGCATACCTTTAGCTTGGGAATGCAAAGCCGACATTTAATCCTTGTTAGTTCATGCATAGATGCTTTCAACAATGAATCTATGTCATTGTCAAATTTGATCTCAGAGGTGAGTGTTGAAATGATTATTGCGAGTGGAGAGATAGGGATCAGCGTTATGATGGAGTTGTGCAGAGAGAGGGTTAGATGGAGGAGCTAGGAGGGATGCCGGAGGAGTGGGGCAGTGCGTGCGGTAGTTCAAAATTTTTAAAGGGAAAGGGGATGCAATGAGTTGTGGCGATATAGGGGTGTGAGATTGCCAGAGAGGGTTCTAGCGAAAGGGGGGGAATTCGGAAGATAGTGGAAGTTGCTTGCGATAAATTTAATTATGCCAGGGGGAATGGAACGAAAGATGCGTGTTAATGTTAGGGGTTGCTCAGGTAATATCGAGACTAAAGGGAAGAAGTGTATATGTGTTTGTACGAATTGGAGAAGGCAGTTGATAGAGTCCCGAGGAAAGTGATGGAGTGGGCATTGAGGAAGGCGGGGATACCAGAAAGCAATGTTAGGAGCAGTGATGTGTGTGTATGAAGGGAGCAAAGACAAGAGTTAAAGAGGGGTCTAAGAGTTTGAGGTGAAGGTGGGTGTGCCTCAAGGTTCTGTAATTTCGACATTGATTTTGCAATTGTGAGATGTAGTCACGGAGAGTGCAAAAAGAAGGTTTTGCTGAGTGAGATTGTTGTCGCTGAGACTTGGTTTATGTGTGAGACAATGTAGGAACTGAAGGAGAAGTTTTGGGAACTGGAAGAAGGCTTTGAAGTAAGGATATGAAGGTAAACCTTGACAAAGGTGTTGGTGAGAGGGGTGGAGAGGGAGAGGTGAGTAAGGTCGACCCATGTTGCGTGTGGGGAATAGGGAAATTTAGGGAGTGTGAGAAAAAATGTGGGAAATGGATCCATGGGAGATGCACAAAGAAGAAGAGAGAGGGTTGGCAAGAGATTTTATGTGTGGAAGATGCAAGAAGGTGCTGGAGGGATGGTGGAACAGGCAGTGAAAAGTTGTGTGAGGATGTGGAATCGTTGAAGGAGTTCACATACCTAGGGGAAGGGTTAATTGCGGTGGTGGATGCGAGGGGCTTGGACAAGCTAGAGTGAGATATGGATGGGTGAAGTTTAGGAAATGTGGGGAGTTGTTGGCAGGGGTTAGATAATCCTTTGGAGATGAAAGGTATGGTGTATAGGAGCTGTGCGGATCGTGATGCTGAATGGCGCGAGACATGACATGGGGATTCTGAGGAGGACAGAGAAAGCAATGATGCGAGTGAGTGTGGTGTGAAGTTGAGGGACAGGATGAAGGGATGAGGATTGATGCAGATGTTTTTTTTTTTTTTTTTTTTTTTTTTCTTTTTCTTTTTTTTCTTTTTTTTTTTTTTTTTTTTTTTTTTTTTTTTTTTTTTTTTTTTTTTTTTTTTTTTTTCTTTTTTTTTTTTTTTTTTTTTTTTTTTTTTTTTTTTTTTTTTTTTTTTTTTTTTCCTTTTTCTGGGGTTTGGAAAAGCGGTGGAACGGTTGGCGAAGGCTAATATGTACGTGGTATGGGCACGTGCTGAGGAAGCGGAGGAAGGATGACAGAGCATGTTTAAGAAGAGCTTGTGAGTTCCGAGGTGGGAGATTTGCGGAGGGGACGTCCAAAGGGGACGACTTGGAAGAAGAAGGGAGGAGGAGAGTAGGAGTTGGGTTGAGGATGAGGATGGACTATTGCATTGAATCGGGTGAAGTGGAGGAGGGAGTAAGGGAGGTTGATGCGAGTGTGTGAGTGAATAGGGCCACCCTAGCTTACAGGGACAACACGGATTTTAAAATTTGGATTTACTACTACCTACTACTACTACTACTCTGATTTGAGTTCATGCAAGTGGCCCTAACTTACAGCTGCAAAGGGGCGTAATTATTCATTATTTGCAATAAACGTTATAGTGTAGGCATTCTTGAAGTTTCGCATCAATGTAGAACCATTTTGTTTAAAATTCACATTATGAAATATTCAGCTGAATAACTTACCCTTGTTTTGTCTATATTGGGCTGCCCAAATTGGGCAGCCTGTGTACATGTTGACATGAACTTTTTTGGGAACAAAAATTGTGAGCTCGTTACAAAATTGGTAAGACAATTATATTCTACAGACTCTAGAGTAGAGATGCTATGTATGTCAAAAGAAAATTATTTTTTTCTTTTTATTTACGAAATGAATCTCAAATCATCAATGGCATTGGAACTCCACGGAACAGTTGTAACTTATGGCCACCAAAGATATGGTCCACATTTTAAAAGATTGATGCATAAGTTACAATTATATTAAATGAAGGCTAGACAATCAATAATAGATGTTTGGGTTTTTATGAAAAAAAGGGACCAGCTACACTTGATAAATAATGAAATGAATGATAGAATTTGGAATTAAGCTACCATGCATCCAGCCAGTTCTCACTTGGGTATCTTACATGTAACATGTAATTGTGATTTAGCATGCATGTACACAAAACTGTCTGCTGGCAAAGTTCATTTCTATACCTGGCCAATTTAGTGAATATTTCTATCTGGGCTTTTATTTTGGTAGTAATTTTTTGTATTAAATACAGTACCTGTAAATGTTGGAGAAAGATAGTTTAAATTGAAAGGTGCAAGATCGTACAGATCTAAATGAAAACACAATTCAAACCCCTCCCAGGGTCATTTATGCGAAAGTGCTTATCTGTGTTTGGTAATTAATTCATGATATTTTAAAGAAAATTAAGTTTTGGAAAAATGTCACTTTTGCAGATCCCGATATGTTCCAGTAGTTCCCATGTTGGCCAAAATCTGCCTGGTGTATTTAACGATAAATACCGGTATTTTACCGCCGGTATTTCCCGGGGCGGGAAATACCGGCCCACCCTGGTCTATGACCTTGACACATTGATATGAAGGAACCTCTTACATGGCTTAACCCAAGGTCTGGTTCAATCAGAACTTAAACTTTTTGAACAAGACCTAATTGCAAAATCCCTCTAATGCTTTTCAAGACAGGGGATAAAAAAAAAATACTACCAGTAAAGGTTGAAAGGGAACATAATAGTCATATTTGAGCAAATCCGTGTGGTAATTACTTCCCCAAAAAATATGAAAATTAGCCAAAATCCACACATAACTCATTTAAGGTAGGGATAAACATTTTAAAAAGGTCAGATTGAGTTCTTGACCCCAAAAAACCTATATTAGACATATTTTAAAGTGGTAGCTACCAAAAAAGTAGGTGAGGAGTCGAAAAATACAGCATTCTGGAGGCATTTTTGATTTTTTGGAATTTAGCGACGTCAGAATCATTGTATGTAAAAAAATAAAGGCATTTTTGAGTTCCTACAGCAAATTGGCCATAGAATATATAAATAAGAAGAAAACCACTAGTTTCAAAATGTTTTGATTTCCCAACCCTCCTTTCAGTTTATTGAAATGGTGGTGGAAATTGGACTTTCCAAAACCACAGGAATGGTCATAATAATGACGGATTGTCGTGAAGAACTGTTAACACGTTTACCAAATTAGGTAAATGTCACAATTACAAGTCATATTTTGATGGCAAGTACAAACGAAAACGAATGATTTCACTCTTGAAACATTGAAGATAGGGCAATGTTGGATTAAGGACTGATTATTTCTTCTGCATATTGTGTGATTTTTGAATGGATCGGTACAAAAACCAAAAATTTAAATTGATGACGCCACTGTTATGTAGGGCATACCTTTTTCACTCATTTCAGAGTAAATTCTTCCAAATACGATGGGAAATTTCTAAAACCTCTTACAAGGGGGGGGGGGGGGGGACATTCGGGTAACAGTTAGAATACCCCTTTCTGAGAAGGAGAAACACTTAAATAATCATGGAAATCTAGAAGCTCATTAGCATCGCTCGATGAGATCTGATTGCACGAACTTTCAACACCAAGGGGAAAGTCCTCTACGATTTGTGGCCCCATGGATAGCAGTTTGTTCCACGTCGATCGTGTGAAGGAAGTGCTTGATACGACCAACGCCAGTGCTAAGGTGACTACACTTCATATAAGGTCACAGATTTGGGCTTGCTGGAGGGTTTGGGTGTAGAAAATAAACACTGATGTAGGTCAAGATTAAATGACGACCATCGTCATTGATCCATTACAGGATGATCGATCGGGATGATGGACTGCAGTGTCATGGATTGGGTAGCAAAAATACAAAAATTGCCTACTCAACGCAGTCGGACAAAAAAAAGTGGATTAAAAATTCCCATGCTCTTAATTAACTTACTTACCTCTCTGAAGTACAAAAAAACATCGTATGGGAGTGAAATTTGGCACCAGTATTAAGAAGACTAGAAAAAATGTCTTCGGAATTTGAGTTTCTCTGTGTTTTTAGTTATTTATTAAAAATCCATATTGGTCACTAAAAAATCAAAGAACGTGGATTTCCTCCGGAATGTTACAGTGGGCATTCTCCTCTAAACCAAGACGCGTCAACGATACTTTAAAACCCCGTCTACTGAGCCATTTTTTGGTAACAACATTGTTGCCGAAGGGCGGGGGGGGGGGGTGGTTAACTTACCACCCCCCCCTGTACTTTTCGTTGTACTGGGGGGGGGGGGGGGAGTGGGGGGGGGGGGGGCGGGGGGGGGGAACGGCACAGCAGGGTACCACCATGCGCCGATTCCTGTAATTTGGTACCACAGATAGCTTAGAGTTTTTTTCTTTCATTGGTACCAAAATAAGTACTAACATCCCCATTATGACGTCACCATGACGTCCTATTTGAGGAAAGTAGAAAATACTGAATATGGTTGGAAAATTGATAGTTTCGCAATTGTAGCGAGTCAAACACCTTATTATAGCTCTAAATGTTGTCATTATATAAACTATTCATTTCCCATCAAGTAGAGTCAAAAACCGATGACCAATGTTTTTTCCCTAAGCCTTTTGTCGAAAATTGATTTTTTTTTTTCTCACTGTGTGGTGTCTATGGAAATGTCAGTTTTGCTGACATGCTAACTTTAATTCCAAATGCCATGTTGGGTACTCATTTGGTACATGGAAAGAGGATGGCCATAGCTATCTATTGGTACCAAAATCAAGTTTCTGTGATGTTCCTGTGTTGTGTTAGTGCATGTTGGTATATGTCTCTTCGCCGGAGGGGGTGTGGTTACCCACCCCCCTATCGATCACTTTGTGATCCACCCTGTATCTACCTATACCCGGTGATGTTTGTGTTTTTTGGATTAAAAGGACGGAACAGGTCAAGTGACAATTCCATTAAATATTTTGCCACCAGAAAAGGGGGGGGTTTTAAGCAAGCCGGGAAACCTGAAAGGGGGGGTGGTAACCACCCCCCCCCCCTTCGTAGACTAGGGTTAGGCCTCCCCCCCCCCCCCGGCAACAAGTTGCAAAGTAAATCCAATTTTAAAACGTCTGACCAAATCCTCTCTGATTATTATGATAAGTATAAGTGGCTTTAAAGGTCCCCTGGCCCGACTTTAAAGCCTCCGTCCCCAGATTTTGTCCGGCAGTGGTCAAAGTTTTGGTATCATAAGAAGCTACATTTTCTCATTTATACCCTGTGAAATCTTCGAGCCAAAGGAGGTTTTGGTGTTGGATGTTATGACCGAAAATGTGGCCTCTTTTTGTCGACACTATCTTAATTTTTAAACACAGTAACTCTATTGGGATGGCAAAATCACGTTTTTTAGTTTCGCTTTCTCACAATCAAAATGGGTTGAATTATCGGCGCGAAAATTTAAAGCATATGGGTTTTGGGGTAAGCCATTTTATCAAGATGGAAAACTTATAGACTTATATCGGGGCCATACCCCTTTAAGTTTTGATAATTGTACCATGTTTGCTGCGATACACCTATATACATCGTCGCTGGGCGGGAAAACCTCATATGTGCATTGGGTGCCTTTAAAAAAGCACAACCCCACAATGTACAGAACTGGTCCCAATAAAAACTAACAATCAAACTAAAAAATTATAAAAAAGATAAACGTGCTTTTGCCATATATTTGAATTTTATTTGTTAACAAGTTCCTAAGCTAAATCCTCACATTTATTCCTCCAATTTGATGACCATACAGCGTAGATATTGTCAGTTGACCACAGAGATAAAATACCACTTGGGGCCAGTTTCACCTGAAGTTCAGAAACTAAAGGTATAAGGCATTGTACATATTGTTGTAATTAAACCCTTTTCAAACAAAAATATTGTACTATCACAGTGAATGTATATCATGTCATTGAACGGAATCCAATCTTATTTTTCAGGATGAAAGCCCCAGAAATTACTTATGTTTTGTGGGTGAAATGAGGGGGCTCACTCTCAGGGGGACATTAATCGGAAATGCATGGAATTTGGGGAATTGACTGCTGAACTAATTTACCATTTCCAAGTCTAACCGCAAGTTGTGTGGACAACGCGTTGTCTACAAGCTTGTTTGTTGGACAATAATGCCTAATGTTGGGGCAACTTACGCCCTTCCCCCTATTCTCGCCACTTCCCCTCCACATGCCAGGGAGGATATGTGAATAAGCATGTTCAACACAGGGCATAAAGAAAGACCTTATGTTCAAAGGTCTCAGTTAACTTTCAACAAGGGTGGTTTATGGTTCACCCTCCCTCCTTGCTGAAACCTGGAGTAAGCTGAGACAACAAACTGTTTGGAATTGAATTTCCGAATGTACATTGTATTTCTTTATGAATTGGCGACATTATAAAGTTCTAAATTACTTAAAAAATTAAAAAAAGAAAAAACCTAAAAAATTAAAAAATAACTTTTTATTTTAATATTTCAATAAAGAAATGTCTTGAATGAATTTTCAATGGCAACTTGTTGATAATCAGAATAACCCGAAACTGGCCAACAGGTTTTTCAACTGTCCCTCAGATCATTAGCCAGTAACTCCTGAACTAGACCCCCAATTACACCAACTAAAAATCTCCTGGAACACTCCTAAAAATCAGTAAACTCCCAGTTGAGATGAACTTAACTTTTTGGCCAAAAATGAACTTTGATTGTATAGTTTTTTTTTTGGGGCCAGTCTGTATTAAAAACGGTAACATGACAAAACCCTCATATGTAACATTTTAGAGAGACACCAAAAACCTGAAGAATTTTGGCTGTAATGATGCCATGTACTAGAAAGGTTTTCCTTTCTAAATATATTTTAGTAATTATTTACTCAAGATCTGGAATAAGTGCCATATGATTTACTATCAATTTGGACATGAAATTCAAGCTAAAAAACCCGATGTTACTATGCACATTGAGTTTTCGCAATGTGGCCCCACTTTTTACATAGGAATGTTTTGCGAGAATTTTTTTTTTTTTTTCGCGACCCATGTTTTAACCCTTGTGTTTTTGCAACTGTTATATAATTGCCTAACTAACCCAGTTTCGCCATGTGTTTGGGGAAAAACTAAAACGTGGCGGTTTTTTAAGAAAAATAATCAAATAAATAACATTTGGTGGGCTAATCCAAAACTTGTTTGATGCCCTTAAGGCTGACTCAGAGTTTCCCGAAAGGCGCACTCAATGTCAAACAAATCGTGGTTTTGTTTGTTTTGTTTGTTTGTTTTTGTTTTTGACTATACCAATGCTTGTTCATTCTAATCATTGTGTGAAAAACTAAGCTCAAAAACACCGAAGTCCTTCATATAGAAAATCACAATTTTGTACAACATTCGGGATCCGGATTTTTGTTTTTTTTGTTATACAAACACATGGTAATCCATGGCAACTGTTATAACTGTTCAATAAATATTTACTGCAGAAAACGGAAAATGTGATTCTTCTCTACTTTGGAATTTAGCATCTTAGCGACTTCTTACTACTATTTTAATTACTACAACAACACCAACACACACACGCACCGCACACACACACACAAATATATTTCTAAATCTCTGATTTTTTTTTTTTTTTTTTTTTTTTTAACTTATTATTTTTTTAATTTCAGCAATGTAAATGTATTTAATGTTTCCTATAATGAGCCAAATCGTATGGAAAAAAATCCTTCGGGAAAAGTGTAATTGACTTTTTTGCGGAAAATTTGGTGCGCGTCATTAAATTCCGTTTGGGCCGCCACTTGGATTCGGGACAACGCTTTTCATTTTTGTTTGTGTTATTCTCCGTGTTATGTTCTCAATCAATGACCATAGTCCTTGGTAAAAAAAAAAAAACAAAAAAAAAACAACAACACAACCAAACACGGCAATGTAGTTCAAGAATCTATAAACACTTGAACTGTTAAAATAGTTTGTTTAATGCTTGGTACTATCATTTTTTTTTTTTCAGAAACATTACTATTTTTCAGAAGTATCACGCTAACACACAATACCAACTTAAAAAAAACTACAAGCCCCACACCCACACCTACACACACGAAGATAAATAGATAAGATTATGGATATAAAGAAGCAAAACGCTCTCTTAAAAATCGTAATACTCTTAACATTTCCAATACTCAGAACATTTCCATGAACGGCTTTTAAATTTAATTGACGTTGACTCGCTAAACTTAATGCTTGGTATCAAGTTAAGAGAAGTTACTGATAATATATATTTCTTTATTGTCAACTGTAAGCTGTTTATTGATTCCTTCTGATCTAGATCTGGAATAATAATCACAACTTTTTGTGTCCTTAGCGATTTTCATTTCGCAAAAGTATTAAGTTTCAAATCAACGGCTTTTCAGAAAACGTATTGATCATTATAGTTGTGTTTTGTCTATACATCACACGTGTCTATAACTGGCGTCACATAGAGTAAACATTTTATTTTTCGCGTATACATTCAGGGACTTTCTGGTCCCTGATTTATTTTAACCCTAAATTCTTTTTCATTTTTCAATTATTAGAGTCGTTGTGAATATTGTGGCCTTTCATATACCACGATATGATTCTCAATTATTTTATTATTATTACTACTACTATTATAACTCTATAGGTGTATAAAGGGGAATTTTCGCTATTACCTATGCACTAATTTTGACTTTAGGGGGAATTCTCTATTCCCCTTAACGTTCTCCTTTGTTTGCGCTTTATTCCGTAAAAGGATATGAATATTAATTTTATGCAAATTGAATTTAATCCACTAGAATAACAACATATATGAATATTAATTAATTTGAAGAACTATAAGAGCTCATTATAACCTAATGAATAGCTAACGATTCCCCAAAAGTGTCATTCTGTCGTTATTATTACTACTATTATTATATCATTATATTTTAAGTATAAGTATTTCTTTTTTTTAAAGGAGAACATTGTTGTATTCTTGTTTGGTAAGCGACTATTAAGAAAAATTGCCGAGAAGACAAATGAAAATTTCTACATGGCTTGTGGTCTGAATGAAACTTAATTTCAACTTAATCACCACTCTTTCGAAAATCCAATTTTGCGCTAAAAAAATAACCGCAGGAATATCGGATTTTCATGTCGGTTTCAGTCTCTAATATGGCATTTGCCTTTTTTTCCATAAACATAGTGTTTTAGAAGTCCATACCTGTGCATATATTTCAAAAATGCACCATAAATATCCTGGGCTTCAAAAAAAATTGGTATACCTGCACATTTTGTTCGCTAAATTTACCGAAAGGAGAGATAACAGATTCCCTAGAAGCTTTTTACGAAAGTTTTTAGAGCATTTTAAGCGCAACCAGATGCGAAGTGTAACCCCCCCCCCCCACCAACACACCCAGCACACACCCCCACACACACCCTAAAGTGTGGATGGTGATAGGACAGCAGCCCAGAAGGTTTTTGATCAACGAACGAGATATACGCAATATCTGAACACGGGAAAATTCAGAAAAAAAAAAAAATTGCAAATACGAATGTATGTCTGAGACCCGCTGCTGTGTGTGGCCCCGATGTTTGATCTGCTCTAAATCTAATGTAATATACCTCAAATTATTTCTTAGGTCACCAGGAGTAAAAAAAAGTCAATTGGGTCACACGCGTGCGGTACTTCCTTTCCAAGATGTTGGGGAAGGAAATAGGCCACTTGTATTGTTGTTCAAGAAAGTTAACCCTTGCAAGGCCCTTTTTATGGCAGAACTACGCAACTCGAACTTGACTTTGAGATAAGTTATGTCTTGGGCAATTTAGGGGCGCTGCATTCATTTCACGACTCTTATATGCCAGAAGAAAATGCCTCCCTTCTGATGATAAGCACATCCTAAATCGGGTTGCGTTTTACGATTATGACGGTATTTTTTTTTCGGCAATCTATAAGTACGTGTCATTTTCTCCTCAAAATCGCCTTTTATTTTAGGGCAAAACTACAAGAGAAACGTAATTTTTGCCATAAGAACTTGCTGTGCCAGAGTATTTTAGCTTTCCATTAATGCGGACTACAGAGGTAGATAAAAAGTAAAATAGAGGGCAAGAAGATCAAACTAAAAATGTTTGTTAAAAAATATAACAAGAATTTTTTTTCTTTAGTTACATGTAAAGGATATTTTGTGTTAAGCCATTGAATCAGAGCAAGCAATTTGATTTTGCCATAACTGCTTTTCCCAAAATTGTTATGCCAAAACTACGTCGTAAACTTACAAATTGTGTTTGTAATTCTGAAATTGTTAATCTTAAATTATTTATATAAAATATTAAAAAACAGAAAAAAATATGATTAAATATATTAAAAGATTCAATCCAGGCATTTCCTAGTGTAAAAGAAATGAAAAATGCAAAACGAATGAACTTCAAAGGTAAATATCAACAGGCCGCCGAATTTTGACGATACGTAGTTTTGCCATAAAAGGGCCGACAATACCCAGCTATTTAAAAAAAATGATTAAAGTACTGATTTCAAAACGAAAATGCTTTTGCACTTTCGGCACTTTTTGTTGTTAAATGGGAGGGGGTCAAAATTTTCTGTAGGACTCTATGGGGATTGGGACCTTATACCCTCCCTATTAAAGAGAACCAACCCTATGTAAAATAAATTAATAATGTAAAAAAAAAAAATATTTTGAATCAGTATCATTAAATATTTTCTTGATTTGTTTATATTATTTTCTGCCAATGAAATGCAGGCGGGATGTTTTAAATAACCGTTATTCATCTCTAATTATAGCTTCATTATTATATAGGAGGCTAGACCCTCCCTTGGGTCCACGGTGATGAAAATGCTAAGCGGCTGAAATTACACTAGACTCTTCAACCCATATCTACTCCCGATTTGTGTAATTCCAGGAGCCCTGTCTAATTCGCGTTCTGTGGAAAAAATTGGTTGATATAATAGATGGCGCGGTATTCGGACCGGGATGTCCAGGGGGTGGCAAGCTGAAAAGTTTTTATTTTTTTAGTTAGCATAACTTTTAATCAACGACGTGCACTCAAAAACCCATAGACAGAGCAGAGACTGGTGGACAGTCTAGTAGAGGCCTGCATGAGCACTTTGCCGGTGTAAAAGCAGATATAGTCCGGCAAATATGCAAAAAATCTTTTAAAAATCGCAAAATTCATGGTTTTCGCCATTTCTCAAAAGCAAAAGTTTGATTTTTTGGCCATGATGTGTCAAAGTATGCGCACACATGCTCTTACTACAAATAAATCAAATAAATAAGATAAAACATAGTGTAACTGTACCCTTAGCACACAAAAAAACTGGATTTCTGCTATTCCGTGTAATTTCAATGGGAAATAGCTTTTCTTCTCACGCAGTGCGCGATTACACCGCGTCATAACCGTAGGTCCGATTTTGTTCAAAATGGTCTTAAATCGAGCGCAAAGAAAAAAAGGCATGTAGTTTCGGCGTGAAAAAAATAACAAATAGGTGAGATACGACAAAAAATGTCGGGGGGGGGCAGATACAGAGACCCCCCCCCCCCCTCCGGGCCTTTTAGGGTTAAGATCGTAATTTAATTGAAGACCGGTTAGTAGTCTTTAGTATTTCGACACATATCGTCGTTATGTGCAGTTACATGTCAGTGTCAAGAACTAGAGATTCATAGCGCTTAGGCGACGAAAACAAGAAATCCTGTTTTACGGCCGGACGACCTTTCCAAGTAGGGTCGGTCGGTCGGTACAATTTTTTCTCTTTATTAGTTTTTTTTTTCGACAAAATCTCCAAAAACCGGAAAAATGGTTTATTATTTTTTTTCGACAAAATCCCCCAAATTCGAACAAATTGAGACATACAAATTAAAATAATAATAATAATAATAATAAAATAAAATAACAAATAAAAAAATTAAAACAATGAACAAAATTTTGCTTGTTTCGCCTGCATTTTGAAAGGGTTAAACAAGCATCTTCCTGGTCAAAACAAGGCTAATTCAACATAATTTTAGAAAACTAAAAAAAAAATAATGATAATAAAAACAATGTCAAAACCAGCAATTTTTGGGTCGGTCGGGCCCGTAAAACATGGTTTTCGTTTTTTGTCGCCTAATACTGGGCCCGAGAACTCTGACGTGATATATCCCGGCACGCATCATCTCATAGAGGTAATGCTTTGTTCCTTACAGTCTATGGAAACGACAGAGGTCTGGGACAAACTGAAATGTGGGACACAGAAATTTCCAACAACGGCATCTATCTACGAAGGAGGCCACCATTAGTTTGTATCGCTACAACACGCAGTATACACAAGGGATGATAAATGAGATAAAATTAATGAGGTACTTGGTATAATATTACAAATATATGGATCATTAAGCAACAAAAATGTGTCGTTACCCAAGTAATTAAAGCGTTTATCTTTATTCATTTTAGATCGTAAATAACATTTGATATAACATTGGGCCTGTCTGACCAAATAAATGAACGCAAGGCAGTTATGACAAATTATGTTTGAAATTAGAGATTTTAATTTGAATTCTTAGTGTATCAGCATGACTGAATTTCTACGTTGTACGAATAATAACGAAATTACATGATAGCTATCAACCTTCGTACTTCGACTATAATATTGCAAACAGCGATAAAAAGCTTGTTGATGATCCTGAAGAAACAAAAAATGACATTTACAAATACAACATACTTTCAAGTGTTACAGGTGCCTGTTCCTATTTATAAAGTGCGGTCCATGTTTCTTACTTGATATGAGAGCCTGACACTTCATACACTCCACTCAAGTTGCGTGGGAAACAATTTTTCGGTTTGAATGGTATCACCGATAATGCATATTGCAATGCCAATATACGATTAGAGTGCAACCATTAAACCATGATTTTTCCCTCTATCCTGCAAAGAAATGATTTTAATTGTCAGGACACCAAGGAGAAAAATAACGTCTTTCATCTGCTATCAAAATAATTGATTTTACTTCAGGGTCAGTCAGAGGGTTGCTAAAATCGATCGGATCGATAAGACATTTGACCTCCAATGATGGTGAACACTAACTTATATATTTGAGATTATCTAATGCAAAAAAAAGCAAACAAATCAAACAAAAGAAAACAAACAACAGTGTTATTTAAAAGTCAACCCAACAACCTATTTGAGTAAACCTTGCGTATATTTCACCCTATCTACACGGCGTAAATTTTATTCTAATTGGGCTAAGATTTTACTCAACAGAAAGAGTCTTTCCTTAAATAATCAACATGAGAAAAATACCTTTTTCCGGCTAAAAATGATGAGCTAGGTTATCACCTGGAAGGAAAGGTAGCTCAGGTGGTTTTTTCGAGATCAGACATTTTGAGGAATCGAAATGTTAGTAAAAAGTATGAAGGCCGAATCCGGAACGCAGCCTCAATATAGGGGGTTATTCCGGGGGGTCAAAATTAAGAAAACTCATAAATTATGCCATATTAAGATCACATAGATATCCTGACCGTGTCAATGACTAAGGATTAAGCTTATATTTATTCAGGTATTTTAATTACTGTACATTCATGTAGTAATGGATACGAGGGTAAACAAGTTGTAGGGGGTCACTAATGACCCCCTTATTAAGAAATACAGTGCAAATTGCTTATAATATACAAAAATAGCCTCATCAGGTAAGAAGTAATTTGTTCAAACCAAAACAGTAGTTTCAGGGATAGTAGAAGGTCTGCTGGACGTCTGGTGAGGTGGCAAATGCAGTATTGTGGGGTGGCAACATGGGGGGGGGGACTTCAATAGCGACTTATATGTGCCTATACCAGATGTAGGAAATAGCTTCAGTGTGGAAGGACGTTTATCTCATGTGATTTTTGAGATCAGAATTTAGAGGAAGAAAAGTTAATGTTTAGGTAAAAAGCCCGATCCTGAACGCACCCCTATATAAGTGGGTTATTTCTGGGGGGGGGGTCAAAAAATAAGAATAAAAACGATATTATGGTACATAGGAAGACAAATAAGATATACTGACCGTGTATGAGCTAAGAATTTAAGCTTATTATCGTATTTTAGTATAATGTACTTGATGTATATAATATACGAGGGTAATAAGTTGTAGGGGGTCACTCAACTGACCGTGTTAGTAAGCTTTAATTATAGGTAATTTAAGTATAATGTAACTTGTTGTAGTAATGATACGAGGGAAAAAAAGTTGTAGGGGGCACTAAATGGACCCCGCTTATTAAGAAAGACACTGAAATTGCTTTAATATACAAAAAATAACCCCAAGTGAAGTAATTTGTTCAATTTGTAAACTGTAGTTTGAGCCATAGTATAGTTCATCTGGGCAGGTCTGGTGAGGTATAAAATGCAGTAATTTGGGTTGCAACCCACGGGGGGACTTCAATATGCAACTTATATTTGCCTACACAATGGTACGACGAAGGGGTCCTTGAAGCTTATTTGAGATATGTTAAAAAATGGGAGCATTGGTTGTAGCTTGAATGGAATGAGGGTCATTGGTGTCAATTTTTGATGTCAAAATGGGGTTCAATGACAGGCATTTTGATAATCCACAAAGATATGGGAGGGCCCCCCCCCCCCACCACCTCCAATACCACCACCGCCACCACCCGCCCCACCACCACCACCAGGAGCATATACTTCATGGTCCACCCCATTTTCATTACAATTTGGTTTGCAAACCATTACCATTTCACTAAACAATTGAAAATTGTCCTATTGTTTTTTTTGAACACTCACTGCTCATGTGATACAAAAACTGCTGTTCGGTGGGGGGGGGGGGGGGAGTTAAAAATAATACTATATCATACTATGATGACATAAGATCAACCAAACCTGTAAGTAACCTACGAATCAGTTCATTTATGTATTGTAAAGGAACATATACATTGAAAAAAAATAACATAAACTGAGAGAAAAACGTCGGGTGGTTTATGACTAAGTGACGGAGGTTGACTTTTTTATCATTTTAAACGAAATTAAGGGAAATGGTACTAAGTACCCTATCATAATTGTTAGGTAAAAACCCGAATCCTGAACGCATCCCCTATATAGGTGGGGTTATTTCTGGGGTGGGGGTCAAAAAATAAGCATAAAATACTAGTATTATGGTACATATGAAGCCAAAATAAAAGACATACTGACCGTGTAGTGATCTAAGAATATAAGCTAATTATAGGTATTTTAAGTAAATGTACTTATGTATTATGATACAGGGTAAATAAGTGGTGGGGTCACTAACTGACCTTGTGTAAGGCTTACTTATAGGTATTTTAAGTATAATGTACTTGCATGTAGTAATGATCCGAGGGTAAATAAAGTTGTAGGGGGTCACTAATGACCCCCTTATATTAAAAATACATGAAAATTGCTTAAAAAGATAACAAAAGTACCAACAATTAGGAAGTATTTGTTCAATTTTAAACTGTAGTTTGAAGCCATAGTAAGTTTCACAATATCAAAATCTGTTGCAGTGCTGGGTGAGGTAAAATGCAGTATTTTGGAGTTTGCAACCCATTGGGGGACTTCAATATGCAACTTATATGTGCCTACAAGGTGGTACGAAAAGGGGTCATTGAAGCTTTAATGTGATATCTTTGAAAAAATGGGAGTCTTGGGTGTAAGATTGAGTGATGAGGGTCATTGGGGTAAGTTTGATGTCCAAAATGGGTTCATGACGGCAGTTGATATCCACAAATTATGGGGAGCAACCCCCCACCACCACCACAACCTCCACCGCCACCACTACCACCACCAGGATAGCATATACAGCATGGTCCACCATCAAATTTTCATTACAAATTTGGTTGCAAAACATACCATTTCACGAAACAAGTGACAATTGGCTTTGTTGTTTTTGAACAACTCCACGCTTCATGTTATACAAAACTGTTCCGGGGGGGGGGGAGTTAGAAATAATACTATATAATACATATGATTACAAGTAAGATCAACCCAACCTGTAGTAACCTACTAATCTAGTTCATTATTATTTAAAGGGACATAATACATGAAAAAAAAATAACATAATCGTCGGGGTATTCATATTGACGGATGTTGAATTTTTAATCATTTTCCCGAAATTAGGGGAACTGGTACTACGTACCAAATCTTCCAAACATGCAAGTAACCAACGCTGGACAGCACTTCATTAATTTATAATCTTAATTAGAAATTTGGCAATCTTGACGTACGTTACATACCAGGGACTTTGTGTTGACATAGTGACGGATGTTGAACCCCTGTCAAAGAAGTGTATACTTGAGTTCTTCCCACCAGCTTTTTTTAAAATACATTTGTTAAAAATATTCCTCATCCTTAAATTTATTACTGACCACCCAGCAAAATATGTAATTATATTTTTTTAATTATCGATATTATAGAAATTTATATTATATAACATTCAAGCGTGAAATCGCGGCAAGTCCACGCAACATCCGTCATTATTTAATAAACCCGAATGGACAGATTCGCGATGACGGACGTTGTTTACGGATTTTCCAAGTTTTCCATAATGACGGATGCTGAATAACGCAATTAGTATAGGGAAATCCAGCATCCGTCACTGTGTCATGAACAAAATCGCCGATTTTTTGGCGTATTTTGTTGACGGGGATATGATGGTTCACTTTTTCCAATGTTTACATCCATTTTAAGCAGTAAGAATTCAAGAATATTATCTAAAATAAATTTTCAGTTGTTGAGTGCGTTTCTTACTCGGATTTGATTGTTTGAATTGTATGTGGGGATGTGTACGGATCATCTAGAGTTCGCAAATTTTCAAAGGCGATTTTCTCATAAACAAAAATTCCGTAGTTTGTTGTAAATCCGGGGGTCACTACACCCGAAAGGATAAAAAGGACCCTTACTGATCATCAGGATCCTGCGCGTCGCCGACTATTGAAACATGTTGGATGTTTACTCTTAAAACCAGAATATTTGGGGTGGGGGTGGCAGTTTGTGGCAATTTTTGAACCAGAAAAGCAAGGTGTTTCACATCCCTGACAGAAGTTACAGTACTCTATCATGTTTTGCGACAATTCAAAGCATTCAGACCGGGATTCAGGCATTGTTACTTTTAGGCTTGTAGTAAGATATTGATCTGAAGGATGGATTATCATGATTATAGCACATAGTACAAGAGCAATGGGGTCTGTGACTGATGACAACATGCTTTTCAAGTTTTGGTAAGGTGCTGGCCGTAATGTCAGCATCCTTGTGTCCAGAAATTGCCCCCCCCCCATGCCACCGATCGCCCTGGAACTTTCAAGTTTTTTACTGTTTTTTACAGCATGTAGCATCCACATGGTTTTCAAACTTTGGAAGTGATTTCAGTAGGGGTCCTTTTCATTATGTCCTTTTTTTTTGTTCATGCCATATGTCCCTTGTAAGTATAAATGCTTATGACGTAGATATAAAGTGGAATATAAGCTGTGTTGTGTGGGTGGGGGGGGGTGGTAAGATTTGCACAGCTGATCCGAAAGATTTGTCACCATAACATTCAGACAAAATAATGGACTGAAAACTGTGTAAATCCCATTGGAATGGGGTACAAATGGATCAGCCGCCCCGCAAAATCGTTCATCGCTATCATTTCTTCACCAATTCCTTCATTTTTTTCAGCATAGAAAGTCAAAATATGCCGATCGCAAACTCAACTGGGGCCCCCCGTTTCACAGCTGAGTAAACAGGTTAGGGTCAAATGTTGTGTTTTTTCATGCCCCATGTTTGTGATTCCTTTGTATTACACATTCAATGTAAACATTATAGCATTATTATTTTATATCAACGTATCTTCTGGTTTGTGACATCCAAGACTCTACAACACAACACCACCGTGTTTGCTCTGTTCACAGCGCTGGCTGAATATGACGCCCCAACACGGGGCAACAGCTCTCACACAAAGAAATTGGACAGAGTAGACTCAGAGTACTCAATGAGACCCTTTAGAACATGTTGCCCCCTTCGGTCCTACTCCAGCTGAGTTTCTACCAGTGGGTTAGGCTTGCACTCAGTGCATCGATGCGAACACCACACGCGAAACTTGGGAACAAGGCTCTGTTGGACAACAAGCACATACTGCATAGACACTGTCAAAGAATCACACCAGCCTCGGCAGACCAAGACTGTGCTCTCGTCGAACTTTTTTTCGACTCGACAACGCTGCTAACTCTCCAGCTGGCCCGTTTCACCATCTTACAGACGGGAATGCTGCCTGCTAGACACTTCAAGACCAGATAAACTCACTATTACACCTATGACCGAAAAAAAACACCCCTTTTTTTTCTGGCCCCAATCCACCTGGTGGGCGGTCTTCCACGCAGGGGGTGGTCACTTTGGGCCGGATTCGCACAGCAGTCGGTCGCTTCCACCGCAATATGCACCATCGCCAGCCTGCCAATTGTGGTTCTCCATCACGGTCTGCGATCAGATTCTCAATGATGCACCTGCCTCTCCCACCGGTGGACATAGACTTCTCAAAACCACCCACCAATCAACCGTGATTGGCTCCACCGAGTCAACATATTTAAGCTGAATGCCTTTAGCTACTGCCTCATAACCAAAAAATAGATCTAGCCGTTATGGAATGGGTTCACACATTGTCTATCTGGGGCCATTTTATACAACATGCCAGATTTGGGTGGGTATAATTATCGCTCCCTTGAACTTTCTGTCAAAAAACACGGTGGCCTACCAGGCAAAAAAAAAATACACGAATTCGTTCCTGAAACCTTGCCTGAATCTTGACTGTAGAACAAGAGAATCACGCTTTTTTCCCCTGTGGCAACACAATGGTAATTTCTGAATCTATTCACTTGTTCACCACCCTCACGGGGGCGATTTCAATCACTGTTTCTCTCGCTCATACTGGACTAGTACATCGCTAGTTTTGTCCCCGATTTTTTCCCCCTGCTTCACCCTGTTACATGGGCACCCCCAGTGTAGTTCACTGGTTCCTGTCTCTCTACATGAGGTGCTAATAATAGGTTGAAACCAGAATGAAATGCATGAAGCAGGATGAACTTCACCTTTTCGTCTTATTTCAACCTCTGCTATTTAATGCATAGAATCCTCATAAAGAAAAGAACGAGTTCCTTACTAGATTTCAAATAAGTGAGACCTCATTAAAAATTGTAGGTCTGTCCATTCACCATGAGAGTGTAGAATTATTTTAATGCCACAGTAAAAAGTTTATGATACTCATACAATATAAGTTGATTATAGTAATGTATCTAGTAAATCAATGTTTGTCCTAAATACATTATTCAACTAAGATAGATTATGTTTCAATTGCAGTATAGGCTACAACCCACATTTTATTTCATTAAACACCCGGCGTCTAACCCAACCCTCGTCTAACCTTAGGCCATTTTTTTGTAACAAAACTCCAAACTCCCGAAGGGGGGTGGGTGGTAATTTTCGTTACTGACACCCGATCCCTATAAATTTGGTACCAATGATAGCTTCAGAGTGTTCTTCTTTCCATTGGCACGAAATAAAGTACCAACATCCCCATTATGAGACGTCACCATGACGTCATAGTTGAGGAAAGGCCCGAAAATACTGTATATAGAGTGGAAAATTGCTATTTCGCATCTTATCGACTCAAACTCTTATTATAGCCTTACAGCTGTCCATTATATAAACCTAGTCATTTCCCACAAGTAGAGGTTCGAAAAACCGCATGAAATCTGACTTTCCTAACCTTTTTTGGCGAAAATTGAATTTTTCACTGTGTGTGTCTAGAAATGGCAGTTTTGCTGACATGCAAACTTTATGTTGGTACTCATTTTTGTATCAATGGAAAGAGGAGGACCATAGCTATCTATTATACCAAAATCAGTGCCTGTTGTGTCTGGTGTTATTTAGGCATGTTGGTACTTTCTCCCGAATGGGTGGGGTGGTTCCAACCACCCCCCCCCCCCCCCGCACCCCTATCCATCACTTTGGGATCACACTGTATCTTCCTATACCCCGGTGGATGTTTGTTTTTTGGGGGGGGAATGAAAGAGGAGCGGAAGCATTTCAATTGACACTTACATTAAATAATGGAACCAAAACAGGGGGGTTTTAGTCAGCCGGGGAAAAAACATGAAGGGGGGTGGTTCAACCACTCCCCCCCCCCTTCGGTTTCAAAGAACCGGAAAAAAAAGGAGGTTAATGGTTGTATTTGAACATAACTTACTTTAAAATCCATTGTATAACTGAATGCAACAATTTCAGTAATCGATTCCACCGTACAAGAACTTTGTACCATAGTGACAATATGTGTGACATGGCACAAGGCATATCATCTGGACGCATAACCCCCGCAGGCGCGCGCAAGTGGCTGTAAGCCCGCTATTAACTAAAACGTGATCCGTCTGCATCATTACAATCCACGGTAGGGTAGGTTTAGCCGCTGACTTTGTTTTCATTTTTAGACTTTGGACGCCATCTTTTTCATCATGTGCGATGCGGGGACATTAATATAATTATTAAAGAACAATATACATATGTTAATCTTAATAAGGAATTATTTTTAATAAAACAGCCAATTTTTGGAAAAAATAAAGATTTGATGACGTACGCATGATTGGTTTATTATTTTGCTTGCGGGGTCCATTCAGGTAAAAATGACGTACGATCCCTACATTGGAAAAAAAACACAACAGATTATCGTCATCGACTTCGGTTTTTGAATCATAGGGAAAAGGTAATTTTGGGGGGGGTACGGGTTTAGACAACATAATAAACCCGTGTTTTGGAAAACAATAATAGCACTCTGGGCAGAGGGTCCATAGGTACAGACCTTGCGCATAACCCCCGCACCGAAGCGCGCAAGTTGCGAAGCCTGCCAAAACTATTACGGGGATCCTTCTGCTCATTCAGTCCACGGTAAGGGATTTATCCGGCTACACTATTTTTTCAGTTTGTAGTCTTATGACCCATCTTTTTCACATTCCGCGGTGTCATGCGGGGACAAATTGAATATTAATTATTAAAGAACAATATACAGATTTTGAATCTTAAAAAGGAATTTGATTATGTGAATACAAACAGCAATTTTTTGAAAAAATAAAGATTTGATGACGTCACGCCATTGATTGGTTTATTATTTTGCTTCGGGGGACCCTTCAGGTAAAAAATACGTACGTATCCCACATTGGAACAAAACAACCGATTATAGTCATCGTACGCCGGTTTTGAATCAGTAGGAAAAGGTAAATTTTGTACTGTTTAGACATACTAAACGGTTTCTTTTGGAAAAATAATAGCACTGTGGGCAGAGGGTCATCATGTAAAGACCTTGATTTAACAGAGTCGGATTTATATATAGATCGGCGCCCCCCGAGAGCAAACTGATACCTTATACCTGACAACGTGACCTGGTACCTTGACATCTTGACATCACAACCAAATCCATTCATCTCGTTACCGTTTATAACTACAATACGGCAAAGCAGCAAGCATTCGCATCTCCGTTGTCACAGCGTAAGCGATCCAGATGTGAGACTATACTTTGAAACATTTAAACATCAATGATAAGCCTTCACTATCGCTGAATTACAATGAAATACATTGTCCAGTGGGATCTGACGGCTGACTCATGATCTAAGGTTTCGGGTTAGAAGCCACCCCGGTGCGGCCAATGTTTCTCGCTTTTTTTTTTTTTTTTTAAAGAAATGTAAGTATTTATATAGCCCTTTACACAACGTCTCAAAGCGCCTTACATATTCCGCTGTCACTAGGATTATCACATTTTCAAAGATTAAAAATTTGGCAGCCAATTATAATGGCGCATGCTGTACTGGTGGAAGAGTCTGGCCCAATCGCTTGGCAAGAGAGATGGGCACTCTGTTCTTGTGTGCACAGATCCGTCCCCTTTACCATTTTACTGTCGAGCTCTGCCAAGTACTGTCTTTTTCATTGAAAATATGGAAAAGAACAATGCTTGTGATTAGAATAGAACCTAAAATTTAAATAATTAAGTAAAAAACTTAATTTCAATTAATTTTTCTCTTTTTTTAAAAATAGAGAAAATTAACAGCATTAAAAATTTAGGCCTACATAAAAATACAAAGTAATAAAGAGAAGTAATATGATAAATTAAAAACAAAATTACTAAAATATCACCACAAAAATAATATCAAGTACTGGACAAAAAAATACTACCCAGTTCAATAATACAAATACAATAAATGACCATACAGCAATAAAAACCAAATATTAAAATAAAATGAATAAAACTAAAAAAGCAATAAAACCATATAATATGAAAACAAAAATGAAACATCCATTATAAGCAATACTAAATATAACAAATAAACATTATAAAAAATGGATGAAAATAGATGAAAAATCAACAAAAAGAAATGTTCTTTGGTAGTCAAGCATCGCAAATTATCAACAACAAAAAACGACAGAAAGAAACACGAGAAAAATACCCCCCCACCCCACACACACACACACATGCGGAGAAGTTTTTGAATATATATCTACATGTAGACTTATAAGCTGATATAGAGCTAAATAGGGCCTACTCTAACTGCCGCGGTGACGGTGTGAACAACGGGCAAAATTTCGTATTTTTATCGCTATGGTGCGAATGACAGAAAAAAAGTCTTATTCGCACCACCCACGGTGCGAATTACAAGAAAGTTTTCTTATTCGCTATGGTGCGAATTACAAAGACAAAAAATTCTTTGTCGCACCACCACGGTGTGAATTACAAGAAAAGTTTCTTATTCGCTATGGGCGAATTAACAAGAAAAAAATTCTTATTCGCACCACCCCGGTGCGAATTACAAGAAAATTTTTCTTAGTCAACCGTTTCGGTGCATTACAGAAAAGGTTTTCTTATTCCACAACCGTCGGTGCGAATTAACCGGAAACCATTGCTTATTTCGCACCGTCACGGTGCGATGACTCTTCCTAAGAGCTTATATATACTGCCTCGGTGAACAATCACCATGTGACTGGTCATCTCACGCAAAGACTGGCATGGCACCGCATGCTTCTAACTCGATCCATTTCCTGATCCAATATAGCAACTGTTCACTGATTTGTATCTGGGGTTTCTTCCTAAGCGTCTTGGGTATCTCATGGTAGGTGATTTGTTACCATTAATGGAATCAAAAGGTGTGATTTGGAGGCCACACTTACCTTGCATCAATACATTGGGTTCCCATTTGACCCCTCAACTTTGTTTACATCCAGATTTCAGGTGATGAATTTCAGCTGGGCTTTAATTGGTTTTTGTATTGAATGTACACTGTTTAAAGCATGCTATATCTGTTGAGGGGGAATTTTTTTTAGCTTTTTATTTTTCAAATAGTGTATGTCAACTCAGAAATCTTAGGAGGCCCTATAGGCAAAGGAGACGAGTTGCCACCAACCCCCAACCCTCACAAAATCGTAATTTCTTGGTGAGTGGGGATAGGTAAGTATTAAACTACCTCTTTTCTGTCAAAGTAGTAGTTCGCCATTTTTATGAGTCTCTAGTGCAGATCAATGATTTTTTTAGGGTGCAAAATTTTGCACCTTGTGGAGTCCCTCGCAACTGCATGACAACATTGCTTTTTTTGCCATGAAAACACCTTTGCATTTCTTTCCTCTTTTCCTGAGTGCTTTTGTATTTAATACAACTGATCTGAGGACCAACTTGAAAAAAAATTGGGCTTGTAAACAGAATTTTAGAAAATAATTTTTTGTCGACCTGTCTACGTGTAGGAGATAGGCAGTGCTCTCAGTTCCATATTAGACAAAATATGGGACTGAAAACGGAGTCTAGGCAAGGCTATATCACGACTGTCGTGCACAAAAGCTAATTGGCTATACTTACATGACAATACCACAGGCTTATATCATTAAGTCATAACCCATAGTCGTAACACCACTCAAAATTGTAAATTATGCTAACTCCATGCAATAATAGGCCTACGCAGTGTAATATCAGTACATTTTTGTAAGTTGTGTTAAATTAACACAGTGTGCCCTATTTTCCATGGGTCGTCACTGCTATTACAAGTTCACATCAATCATGCTTCTGTTAAATTCCTGTGCATAACTCAAAACTCCATAATCTTCGTTCCCCTGCAAAGTAATCTCTATCAAACATATAACCCTTGAACTAGCGCACATGGCTACAGAGCTATTGCGCTCTGTAGCCATGCGCACCATAACACGCTAATATCAAAACAGCCCAATTAATAGTTATTATACACCCCAAAACCATTGCACTCCTGGATTTAACATAGTCGTATTTATATATCTCGGTCGCCCCCGAAAGCAAACTGATACCTGATACCTTGACACGTGATCTGGTACCTGACACGTGAATCCAAACTATTCATCTCGTTACCGTTTATAACTACAATACGGCAAAGCAGCAATCATTCTGTATCTCCGTTGTCACAACGAATCGATCAAGATGTGAGACTATACTGTAGTAAGCTGTTTCAATGCATTTTGAAGGCGGAGTAAGACACCTTTCGAACCTACCAACCTATAGATGATATATATGCTCTCTTCTATCTACCGAACCTGGCTTGATAGCTCAGTCGGTAGAGCGTCGTGCATGTATACGAAGAATCTCCGGTTCGAATCCGGCCCAGCGCACATGGGTTTTTTTTTTTCAATACACTATCGTGCGCTGGCCATTACCAGGGAAAGATGAATAAATATATATATTTTCATGCAGTTCAAGTCATATTGTGTTACTTTTCAATGACGTCTTACCAGCATCGGGGTAAGCTATTATCTTTAAATTGTTTTTCAACATGGTCAACATTCAAATCAATGCAAATAATGCTCCTTATGATAGCCATGAAACAGTTTAAAAACAAAAAAAAAAAAATAGTAGCAGTGTCATGTCACGCATGATTTGAAACAATTTAAAAAGGCTGAATCAGAGATTTTCGAAATAGAATTTGTTGGTGTAATAATTAAAAATATTAAAGTAAACTCCAGATAGTCATCTAAAAATTCACAATTAAAGCCACAGTTTGAGATTAATCCGACTTTCGTTTTGATGCAGTAAACATTTATGTACAGTATGACGTGCATAGGATCCGTGTATAACAAAATTGCCGGATCCGGAATTTTAAACAAAGTCGTGATTATTTTATATTAAAGGACTCGTATTTCAGCCTATAATCTTTTCACACAGTGACTATACATGACCAAGCATTATGTATATGCAAAACACAATTCTTTGAAATGAGGGCGCCCTCATCAATAAATCTCTGAGTCGGGCCATTTAACCAACCTTGCTGCAATAACATTGGAGTCCGAATTTGACACACTCAACTTGGTTTACATCCATATTTTCAGGTGATGAATTTCAGTCTGTGCTTTTAATTTTGGTTTGGTATTGAATGTACACACAACTCCAGAAACTTCCCCTGCAAAATAATCTCTATCAAACATAATACCCTTGAACATACGCGCCAGGGCTACAGAGCTATGCCTTCTGTAGCCATGCGCACCGATACACTCTAATATCAAAACAAAGCCCTATTATAATTATTATACACCCCAAAACCATTGCACTCCTGGATAGCCGTGGGTTGAAGCCCATCCAATGTCACATCCTGTCCCAGACACAGAGATAGGAGAGGAGAAAACTACATCCCCTTTGATGACCCATCATAATCGCCGCGCTTGTTAAACAGATCGTGAAAACTGTCCAATACCAACACGAGATCAATATTAATGCTGAATGCATGTGCATCAACATGGCATCAATGTGCCTATAAAGCAATATATCACATATTTTTTGAAGAGCGCCCCCCATTTTGTTCAAAAAATGAGATTTGTTACACGGTTGCATTGGTACCTGGCTAGTAAAACAATACCTGTGACTAATTCTGCGCTCATCCATTATTTATTTTATTTAATTGGTTCAGCAAGTCAAGTTAGAGTCGTTTTTTGAGGTGGCACTTTTTCGTCATGGACGACATAAACTAATCATTTCCAGCTTTGCCCCGTTAAGTACAATCTGGGATCCCAATTCTAATTACAAATTGTATTTTATTATAAATAACGCATTTTGAGCATTCTCGTTAGCAGGTATAGTTTCCCTAGACAATTAACAACATAACTATGCAAAAATAATCATTTTTTTTTTTTAAATTGGGGCGCTCTTCCAAAATAAGGCTGTTATGGCTTAAACACTTAAGTTACCAAGGGGGGGGGGGGGTTCCTAGGACCCCAAACTTGTGTTTCGCGCTGGCCGCTTTACGCTGTGGAATTTTTTGCGCCAATTTTTTGTAATTGTCTGACTTTTAAAGCGCTTCTTTTCATAACCAAATACTTAAAATTGGCCAAGCCGTTAATGAGTTAATTAAGTGGGTCCCATTGAACCCCCCCCCCACCCCCCTTGGGGCACTTAACGGATTTCCATTTCAAATATTTTTAAAAATAAGAATAAGAAAACCAAGAACCAAAGTCAATTATTTTTTTGCTGATATAAGTTCACACATACATGTAAGTAAACAATTATTAGTACATTAAAAAAAATTAACCTTTATGTGCTGAAACAAACATTTTATCATGGATGTTGCCAACGTTACTGTACAAACTCTAATGGTAAATGACGTGCATTTTGCAACACCCGTAAAAAATACAGGATCTCCCTAACAACCTGCTAGTTTTGTGTTAATATTGTAATTTGGGTCTTCTAAATAGATACAACATAAAATAGTTTTTCAAAAGTTTGGTGTAACGCAAGGCTCATTTGAATTTGTCGTCTTTTTTCCCAATTTTCGCGTGTTTTTGAAAAACATGTTTTGCACCTAATTTGCAGCCAACCATAACAATTTCCATTTTTTGGTTGCTGATTTGGGGTTGTCTTATGACCCTTCACATGTGGTATACATTCCCTGAAAAATTCCCTCTGGAAATTGGTTTTTCGTTAGGGTGGGGGGGTCCATGGAACCCCACCCCCCCCTTTGGCACCATCGGGAGTGAAAACCACCTTGGTCACTTAGTGTTAACAGATAGCGACATATATTGTAAAGAATTGTGCATTTATTTATAAAGCATGAAACTTGGCATATGTTTCACATCATGTCGCTCGCGTTGATACGTTCGTCCCCCCTGGAGTTTTGACCTATTCAATTAAGTGAGAGGTAAAATGAAATAAATTCAATTCACGTGCCACCCCGGATATTTGGAGGACCTCCGTCCTATACCCTCACTCACAGCCACTAATACAATTCCTTCATGTATGGAAACGCCCAATAGTGTCTTTCAAGCTTAACATTCTTTCACATAAACATGATTAACAGAAGCCCTGCGCCTCAGTGAATTTTTCACCTCCGCAAGAAGGGTACGACACATATCAGAAAGATGAATCGAGTATAAATACTGATTATTTTAGAGATTATGGAACCACGCTAGCGTCAATCATCTTCCAGGTCAAACAAGGTCATTTGGGGTCATCTGCAGTGATTTACCTTTCTCTTGAAAATCCATTATTTTTATGCATTGAAATACCCCGAGTATTATATATCGTGGTATAGATTAATACTTTAAAATGATAATTTAAATTAAAATTACTCCTGTACAAAAACAATCCCATTTTCCATTTAGTGGGTCATAAATATAAAATGTTCTACTTACGTGTTAACAGTGTGTATGATGTTGTTTTGTTTTTTTTTCCATTTTTTTCCTTGATTCATGTACAACAATTAAACTGAAGTGACTGAAAACCTCTCAATCATTTGTCTGTCCTTACTAAGACCATTCATCCTGGGTAACAGTGCGAACCAAGCGGGGGGGGGGGGGGGGGGGAGCAGGGGGGCAACTGCCCCCCCCGGACAACTAAAATGGGGAACCTGAGAAGCTAAAACTGTTACGAGAAGAAGGGGAGAATAAGGTGAAAGAAGGGGGAGCAAAGAGAAGGAAAAGGAAAAGAAGGGAAAAATAGAGAAAATGGGAAATAAGGGACAGAGATCAAAAAAGGGGGAAAAAGGAAGGGAAAAGAATAAGAAAGTGGAAGGATAATAATATTGTGTTGTGTGGGTGCTAGGTCGAAGTGGGCTCCCCCCCCCCCCCCCTCTTTTTCAGAATTTCGAACGCGTGGTGGAAAAAAATATGGTCTACCCGGCGATCGAATCGAGCCGGAAAAAAATGGGTAACTTCTTGAGTCTTGCCCTGCCGGAGGCTCAGGTCCTGGCTTACGCGCCTGCTTGGTAAGACAAACATCTTTGTTTTTCATTGCAAAGGAATTCTAACTAAATGGACATTATTTTGTAAAGACTCATAATCATGAAGCAACAATCTTTAAGCATGAAAAGTGAATTGTATTTTTGTGGTTTGTGCACCACCTAGCCCATTGTACTCAAATGAGTGCTTCTTCCTCATAAAATTCAAGATTCCTTAAATGCATACATCTGTGGTGTGTTCTACACCTGGCCTATTTTGACCTGCACCCCCTTCAAACCCAAATCTAGTATTCATGGCCCCCGTCTACTAATGGCACCGCACTATGATTTTCCCTTACAATGTTGAAACCACCAACAGTTTAAAAGTATAAAATATATTATCCGATTGTTCTATTTTGGTGGCTTTTGGTAATCATTAAATGTAATTTGACTTGTAGCCTTTTCAAACCAATTGACAGCAAGTGTATCCCCAGTGAGCTATTCCCCGTGTCGTCTTCCTCTCTTCAATGAAAATGCTCAATGGTTATTTATTTATTAAGCGTAAAGGAGATAAAGAGGAACTTCCACCAAAATATGGCCCCCTCCAATTGTTTTTTTAAAAACAAATTTAACACTAAGTAAAGAGATCACGGCACATTTAAAAATCGTGCGGCCCTCAAGATTTTTCAAAATCGATATTTTGCATGGTTGTAGGCTTTTATATACAAAAGCCCTCACCCGAAATTATAAGACCAAATCAGCTTCGTGATGGGTAAACAGAACGATTTATAATTTCGCGTCGGCCGGCGACGTAAATTCAGCAGACGACGAAAATGGCATTTAAAACACATACACGCACGCCTATGAATTGTTTCCCACGCTATGCACACTGTTTGATCGTTGCTATAAACCTTTGGGGTTGGAATATCAGTGAGTACGATTCAAAATATTCATGTATATACACATTTGTTGATTAAAGTTATCAAACTTAAAAGTTTGGCCGACAGATTATCCTGGATGTTTTTAGCCCATGTCAATGTCCCTATCTGTTTTGGGGTAGTTATTTTTATTATGTAAAATATATCCGCTGTTTCTTCCAATGGGGCCTAGACTATCAATTTGACAGCAAATTGACGAAATTTCATATTTGTTGAAAATGTGCCAGTGCCTCTTTAATCAACTGGATGTAATAAGCCGTAAAAGCCTTCTTCATGTAATAATAATGCTTTTGTATTTTTCTGTCGTGCATGGGCAGATTATCCGATTATGCCTTTTTTTATGGCGCCGATCATGACAGCAGGCAAGTTTAAACTTATATTTTTTTGTTTTCTTTTCTAATTTTCAATAACTTTCGAAATTCCTCGGGTTGGTATTCTCAACAAAATGCAATGTATACAATTTTGTATCCTCAGAAAATCTCGTGTTCCCTTTAAATGAAGAAGACCATTTTGATGAGGTCGAAATTTGTCACAAATAGATCCATGCAAATGTTTTTATGGTGTCTTAGATTATGCACCTTATCTGCATGTTTTAATGTTATTTTGACCTCATTTTATAAAACCTTTTTGACCTCTAGGTGGACCTGGACCTTGAACCCTGTTCAGTGGTTTCCATATCCAATTGTTTTCCAAATTTAATTCTCGACCCCCTCTCTGCCACATTTGAACTTGTTTATAAGAAATTGCACATTTTCCTACACTATCTGCTTCACTACCTACAAGCTTTGGTAAACATTGCTTGGGACAAATTGAAAAAATAAAAACAGACAACTTCTATCACTGTCAATTTTGGTGTCATTGTCAGATACGCACGGCATTTTTTCTTTGCCTCAATTTCAGTTAGATTTCGTCGCCAAATATCATACTTTAAAACATTCAAGTTTTCAAAAGCCGAAAAGTACTAGTAAACTAGATCAAATATACTCATCTTAGGAAAATGGCTTCCTCCGACTTTTGGACTGAATACTCAGAATGTCTGCTGTAAATCGACTTCAATCTTCTTTGTATGGTGCCCCTGAACTACTCATTTTGCTAATAACCCAAAACCACCGCTCACCTGATATTGGTGGAAATACTTTCCCTCGTGCATATCTAGTGAAACCCGAAACTAGATCACGAAATACACTTTTATTGGAAGTCAGTTTCCATAAATTAAAACTAACATTTTAAGGTAAAGTCCTGACAGCAAAACAGTGAGAATCAATGCAACAAAAACACATCCCCAACACCTTATTGCAGTAGGCACATTTTATATGTCTTTTCGCATACCAGCGCGTCATTAATGTCAAGGGAATCCTCTTCCATGATATAGTATTAAGAGCCCTATGCACGGGTCATATCTTTAATATTTAGCAATCAGTGGTGTACCACCCGAGCAGCAACACTGTACCCATCCGCAAGGTACCGTATGTCATGATGAGACTATCAGGGTATTATCCAATAAAACAATAATGACATGTTCTTATATAATACCGCGGCCTTTGGTAATTTCCTTTTTGTACCCATGTGTCTTTTTGAATTGGAGCTAAATTCTACCAAGGCTTGAAGAGCGACCGTTTATAATTACACTTAGGGCTTCCCTATCTTAATTATCCTGCGTGAAAGGTACATAAGGATTTTTAATCAATTTTCATTTTATTTTATTCAATGTTCAGTGCAATTTACTTGGGCTTTTAGGGGAAATTACAATTTACTTCGTGTAAATTTCGTAGGGCATATTTGTCAGAATATATGTGTTATGTCTATTCCCCCAAGAACAAAACAAGCATTCCTTAAGGGGCACCATCCCTATTATCTCCGCGACCCCCCCACCTTCCACAACATCAAATCTGTAAAATATACCTTTCTGTGCTATCCGCCTAGGGAAGCGATGACACCTTTCGGACCTAACCCGTATAGATATATCTAGCGTTGTCTTCTACCAAACTGGCTGTACTCAATTGGGAAGAGCTCCGTTGCTAGTAAACAAACCTAACGGGGTTGCCTTTTAAAAACCTCTCCGTGCGCTGGAATCTCCATGGAAAACGATTAAAATTAAAATAACAAAACAACACTTAAAAAAAGGTTTCCAAATTTCAAATTTCAAACAAATATAAATCGTATAGGTAAACTAAACCATTATGATGATTCCGCTATTGAAGCGATGGGACACAGTTGGACCCAACACCTATGGATGAGCGCTCCTTCTACCAACCCTGCTAGTTAGCTCAATTGTAAGAGCGCCGTCTAGTAACGCCGGTTTGCGGTTCGATCCAGATAAGCCCACTTGCGTGCTCTGGCTATATCCAGGGAAGGATTATAAATATTCAGGGAGAGAGTGTAGGCCAAGACAGTCAAGGAGAAAGGCAGAGAAAGAGAGAAGCGAAAGAACGAGAAGCGAGTTGGCACTTTGATTTTGCGACTTGTAGATGTATTGTAGATAAATATTAAAGAGATAGCTCGTGATCACACCTTCATAATTAGTGAAAATTGAATGACATGTTCATTCGGCATGACATTGTGCAAATACAATGGGCAAACGATTGTTTGTTGTCACATTTCTTGCAAAGATCTGCATCGCAAATCTATATAAAAAGGCGCTACACTCTAAAATTTATTTACTCAGTGCGTGGAGTAAAGTGTGTTGAGTAAAAAGTTGAGTCAAGATCAAAACTGTAAATACATGTTGAGTAAAGCAGTTTTGAAATCTAACTCAGCGTTGCGTGACAAAGTAGTTTGACGCAGTGACGGATCAGAAATTACACCGCGTTGATTCTGATCTTAAGCAACGTTGAGGACCCCAGAACGTGCAGCCCAAGATTTGCCGCGGACATATCAATGGCATATGACATGCTGGTGTCGTGAAAATGCTGGCCATTCTAATATTTTACACGAAAAATTATAACCAGATAATAATAATTATTATCGTGGTGATGCAATGAACTTGTTATGATTGTGAAGTTGGAGAGATTACAGCGTAACCGGACTATGCCTACGGTATATCATATCAAGCTTATGAATTCGGCAACCTTTCACCGAGTGACTCGAAGCCTGTATTACTATGAGCGCTGTGTATTCCAATGTACATTCACTATTACCCTGTAAAGTTATAGGTTGTATTTGTGCCAGCATGATATTTTCAATTAATCTGACAAATTTATGACCTATATTTTTATTGGTGCATGTAAATCGACGGTACATGACAACACGACGTTCAGGTGCATCATGATTTTGAACCACCAGGACTTCGAAGAAAAGGGTAACGTAATGAAAATATGTCCTTGTAGATTTTGTGTTATTTTTTAAATACCAAGAATACCAAAGTTAAGTAATCTTGCTTGTGTCCTTTGATGTTTGAAAGAGTAGTTATATTACAGAAATCAGGTCCGAATATCTGGAAGTTTCGAGTATTACTGAACAAGCCATTTTACTCAACCCTGTGGGCATCCTGTAGCTTTCTGATAAATACACATTTTCCTTTATATCTGCATCCAAAGTATTACTCAATGTCAATTGAGTAAAATTAATGTTGATCAACAGTTGCGAAAACAGTGTGTTCAACATCAGTTGAGTCAAAACATGTTACTCAACGATTGAGCAAGAAATCTACTCAAATACAGTACAAAACATTACTCTTTGTTGGTTGAGTAAAGTTTTATTACCCTGTTGAGTAAAAAAGGTCACAGCTCAGTAAAGGGAGTAAAATTTTACTCAACAAATGTTGAGTCAAATACTGAGTAAAATGTTTACAACAAGACAGAAAAAAAATGCTACTCAACTTTGTTGAGTCAAGTTTACTCAACAAAAGAGCTGTGACTTTTTAACTAGTCCATAGGAGTAAAACAAATGACGCGGTTGGGTGGGAAAAAAATAAGAGTGTATATATACTAACTGAAATATGAGATACCGCACACGTTTTCCGTAGCATCCGGTTTTTAAAACATGTAGGGTAATATAATTACATTTACTATACTTTGCTAAGATTTCTATTTTCCACAAACACCTATTGTAATCACTTTTAAATGGGTATGAAAGGATATGAGGTTGTCATCTAGATACATTGGCCTTCACCCCCAAAACCCAAATCTGGAAAGTTTCGCGCCAATATTCCAATCCGTTTTTTGTTGTTGCTGTGAAGGCTAAAAACGTGATTTTCTAGAGTACTGTGTAAAATTAAAATATGTCACATTTTCGCTCATAACTTCCAAACGTAACATCCTTTAGCTGTATGATTTCACAGGGTAAATGAGACAAATACACTCTTGCTCATAAAGTTAGAATAAAATATTTTTACCACTTTTTTATGGAATGATTCTTACGGTGTGAGTTATTTATGATATATATGGTATATATCGCCACACTACTTGAATGATCAGTCTCTTCCGAACATATCACCATGAACTAAGTACACACTTAGCCCTTTACGAACTGTGTCATGGTATCTGCTCTATCCCCTCTGCCTCAAGAAATTATCCGACATTGTCGTCTTGCAGCCGAAAATTGTTTACATAAGCCCTTCTTGCATATGGCAGACAGTGGTTTTCCAGAATGTCCAGGTACACGAAGGCATTCCTGTTTCCATCTGGCACCACAAGTGATGTTTCCTCCATAATATCAGCCCATACCACCACTGAGCCGCCACCACCTTGAGTCCATTCCTGAATACAGTCATCTCGGAGGTTCTCACACGTAATCGACGAAGCATTTGCCTTCATTGATGGTCAATGATGTAGAGGCTATCCGTAATAAACAAAACATGCGCCGGTGTATGAGCTTTAAACGTATGTGCTCCCTAGCCCAGCAAGTCGATGAACTTTGTGGTGAACGGTTGGTCGTGGCCATTTGAGTAATTCGTCTTGCTCGAGTAACCATGTTCAAGCAATATCCGATTTACAGATTCGAAGGGACACGTGATTACATAGTGTTTTCTCCAAAACGACGAGAGGCTTGTTGGCATTTTCCTGGCTCTACGGCACAGGTTAATCAGTAGGCGATCATCTCGTCTGATAGTCTGAGTCGTGGTCGTCCTGAAGATTTCCGTGGTCTCAAATGACCACATCTCGATGATGTCTGAGGAATTTACAGACCGTACTCTGCATTATTCCGAGGAAATCAGCGACTCTGGTGTTTGTACCTATTTCCGTCGGGTGCAAGTAATCTTTGGCCATGTTGACGATTTGACGTTGGTGGAGGAGAGCCTATGGAACCTCCTGGTCAGTTTTTGGTGTTGAAAAGGTAAAAACCAACTCTGAAAACAATGGGCTCTTTCACACCGTTCGAGGCAGGAAAGGGAAAGGAAACACAAATCAGCTCCCAACAAATAAAAGCCCGTTATCACGTTAATTACAAAATTATGCATGGATTCAATTCACGTGGGTAGTGGGCACCTCATTAGGTAAACCATTCACCATATTACTCTAATATGATTATGGGGCGTTCAAATAGAAAACACGGTTTGAATTTATGAGCAAAAGTTGTAGTAGCGTCATCTGATAACAAATTTGACTACTTCCAGTAAAATCTGGGGTTCTTGGGAAGGAGGCTATAGCGAACTGGCCATGGACTTTAATATTGTGGGGGGTTTGACCAGAACACACAATTCAAATGAACTAAAGCATGCCTGGGTATGTAGTTGACCGTCTTGCAACTCTCAACAATTCTTATGACAAATAGGGTATTTTAGACCGCAAATTTAAACATTTTGCAGATCGTCCTCAAATACCCATTGATATCACAGCGATTTTACAGTTTCCTTGTGTACCAGAGAAAATGAGGCATGTTAACTTGACCTCCCCACAGACTGAAAATCGATGTGAACAAAATAGCCGTGGCAAAACTGTACATTTGCAAGATAAATAATTATATGCTGCATCAGGCCGTAAACGAGAGATGTAAGCAATTCCACTTTACGCCACTAATATGATTCCGCAAAAGGCAGGAGTCCCGGGGCAGGAGTTGTTGATCGAAATTATTGCCATATCGGCTGTATCTAGGCCGTAATGATAAATGATACAGAGTGTAGTATTACCGGTTTTGTTTTACTACAGCGATTTTAGGATAGTGTAATAAAACAAGGCGGTTGCCCATCAGTCGCAGGACTTATGCAAGATTTAAAGCGTAATTCAATATTTAGAATTCCAAAGTGGGATGTCTGGCCTGCAGTCCTTTATATTGCGACCGGGTATAATAAATATTGTCATATTTCCATTTCAAATGTTGGCTATGTCATTGTAAATTAAGAAACACCTAACAATTATTAGACATTATAAGGTGCATGCTTATGGTCAATTTAAGCAGACAATATTTTGCCTCGATGCCAAAGGGAAATATTTGTAGCCGACTTACATGTCACTTGTTCAAGAAGTGATGGCAACTTTAGTTACAGTTTTCCTCCAGCTATGCATACCAACTGGTCAAGTTTAAAAATTGAGCCAAGTTTGAAAATAAATGAAATAAAGTGACATCGAGGTGTGCATTGCATTGTAGATATATAAAGATCGGTTAGAGAGAAAGGTTTACAAAAACTGAGCTGTGATACCCATTTTCACTACGAACTACCTCTAGAAGGGTGCACAAATGCGTCATGGAGTATGGACTGAAACATGATAAAGTATGGATTTGCTATGAATTCTGTAATTGAGTGCTGATGCCCTTGTGAATAACTGCATAACCTGGGCTTTTGCCGTTTACTCACGGCGCGGCGCGGCGCGTCACGTTAATTTTGCCCATTGGATTACACGCTTTATTCCGTTATGCACGTTATGCATGCATGACGGAATAAAGCGTGTAATCCAATGGGCAAAAATAACGTGACGCGCCGCGCCGCGCCGTGAGTAAACGGCACAAGCCCATAACCTGGGACAAGTATACTACATGAATTAGGACTCTGCTATACCAGAGTGCTCCTCTTGTGCACACAATGTATTTTGTATTTTATTTTTCCCATTTCCGTTTTCCTTTTGAAAGAAATTTGATCTTATTTTCTTCATGAATTATCATTTGTTTCTTCGTCGGTTTAGTAGCGTAATCTTATGCATGATTAAATGGGTAGTCCTCCGACTTACCTAAACAAGTTGAGATTTTTATATCATTTTAACTTCGGGACCCAATTCACATAGCAGGAACCTGTTATAACTGGAAGATCTATTCAGCAGGTACCTGTTATAACTGACTCAATGTACACACTGCAAAGAGTGCTATAAAGCAGGTACCAGTGGAACGGGTTACTGTTCCTTAATGTACTGTACACGCGTATTTCCAACCCTGGACTTAGTAATGTTTCTTTTTACTCTAAAATAATATTGAAATACATTTATTTTAAAAAGGCCATGGCTGGATTCGAACCTGTGATACCTACATTATAAATCGATGCTGTTATACAATACACTAGCGAGGGAGAATGGGAGGTGATTGATTTTAATCCTACATAAGCTTTACAGAATAAAGCGATTGTGATGTGATAGCACTGTATGCAGTGAATATACCGTATTCAATAGCCAGCCATGTTGGTGGACACGATAGACGCATTCCAGTACTACAATACATTCACCTGTCAATGAACCCAGTGCATCGCTAAACATGGCTCGATTGACAGCTTAATGTATTGTAGTCCTGGAATGTATGCATCTTGTCCACCAGCATGTCTGGTGGCTTGAATACGGTCTATACATTGAGTCAGTTATAACAGGTACCTGCTGAATAGCAATAGCATTTACCAGTTATAACAGGTTCCTGCTATGTGAATTGGGTGCTTTAAGGGTAAGTATAATATGTGTGCCTAATCTTATGTACACATTCCATCTGCTCTTGAAGAAATATCATAATTGTGTATTCTCTGTCCGTAAACGGACAGAAAGTACAACACAGTGGCATATGAGTCAGCGTTATATAAACATTTCCTCATAACATTAAAACGCGCCTTAAGACTCAACTGAAATTTTGGAAATAACATTTTCTTGGTGATATCCAGTGAATCATAAACTAAAAATGAGGTGCTAGGATTACGAAATGTACCTTTAATATCCTTAAAGAGACACTGGCACAATTGAAAAATAGTGCGCCCTCGAGAATTTTCAAAATTGATGTGTTTGCATGGTTGCAAAGCTTTTATAGACATTAGCCCCACTGAGCTATACACACTGGATAGGCAATCCACGCGATTGAATAGCGAGCCGGTGATGAAACCGGAAGTTGCACAGCGTCCCTTTTGCTCTACCCAAAACATTCACTCCGTAGCACGGGTTTCTATGGGATGAGTATACATGTATGCCTTTTAAAGTACTTTCCTGGTCAATATCTGAAAAAAATATCAAGCGTTTGCAATTTGTATGGAGTATGTTGCCCATTTTGCCTGAAATTAACTGTGAGTAGAAGTAAACGAATGTATTCTAGGCAATTTTTCGACCGATTAGTGATGATACTGGTGGGTACACGTCGTAGCCTATATACACTGTACATAATACTGTATGCACTTGCATTGCCACTGTACTAGACTATATGCTGTCACTGCTCTAAAATGCTATAATAACTCCATACTAGTATGGAGCGCTAATACTTCGAGTTCACTATAATTTAGTATTTAATTCACGAGTCTTTTCGCTGGATACATGTAGAAATGGATCACAGCTAGGCGTAAAGGGAGTAGCTTGTGCTTTTTACATTTATCACAAAACAGTGTCACTAGACTAGCTTATAAATCCCAAGGTCAAGGACCAAAATTTTAGTTCCTTCCAATTTTAATTTCCAAGTTGATTTAAACAAGATTTTGGCATGACCCCAAGCTGCAGTATATTATCTTTCTTCAAAGCGAGATTTATCCGATTTGGGGGGGGGCACAGGTTTGTTGGGTACCCATGCTCATTCCAGGGGGTTTGGAAATTGACCCTAAAGGCTCACAAGACCAATTTTCAGTGAAAATAAACACCTAACGGGAGTCTAAAGGAACCAGTTTTTTGGTGAAATTATACTAGCTTCCGTATTTTTTTAATAAGGGGGAACTGTTCTCAAATACGTGATACTAAAATACCTTAAATAGCCACACAAAAAATACACTTTTTGCGTATTGCAAGAAAAATTACACATGGGGTTTATTTGCTGATTGTAGGTTCATTTTACTATGTTTTATCTTGAACCAGTCCACATTCCCAACTGAATTGATTACACCTAGAACTTCGATATTGGAATTTTAACCCTAGAGTTGTCCCGCATTGCAACTATATAGTCGCTCTTTTTTGGAACGAGCATTATTGGTCACCGACCAAAATTCAAGAACACCCCCCCCCCCAGGAATTTATTCCAAAATATCTTAAGTAATATTTTAAAATAGAAACGTGCATGCCCCCAAATCCTGAAAGCCGTAAAAAGAGATACGAGTCATTTCCAGAAAAGAAAAGGAAGCTTAACTCTCGTCTATACCTGTGAGCCGTTTTTTGTAACAAAACATTTCTCTGGGGGTGGGACACCACCCCCTGTGATTTTCATTTACACTCCGATTCATATAATTTTGTACCACAAGATAGCTTGCGTTTTCTCTTTCCATTGTATCAAAATACGTACCAACATTCGCAATATGTATGTCATAAGTTATAGAGTGAAAATACATGATACAGGGTGGAAAATGATATTTTTCCAATTTACTCAAAAACATCACTAAACGCCTGTGTAAAAAAATAGTTAATTTCTCCAACATGTAAAAGCCCCAAACCGCATGGAAATGAGATACTCCTAACCTTTCATGTTTTTGTAGAAGCTTGAATTTCCCCCCATTTGATGATATGACGTCACTGTGAAGTAAGCCTAATGACGGGCATGTTGCACTCATTTTTTTATCAATGAAAAGAGTAGGATGGTGGCTATCCATTGGTACCCAAATCAAGTGTCTGTGGTATTCCCACGCCATATTAGACGTGTTGCTACCCCCCCGGGGTAATCCTCCCCCCCCCCCCACCCATCCAGCAACTTTGGGAGCGTACCAAGTCAATTGCGGGCTGGCAGAAGGGGTGGGTTAGAAAGCGGAAAAAATCTTGACTGGAGTATTATAACAATAGCTAAGATATCTGTGAATACTCGTAGTCAAAGCACTTACTGCAGGAATATTGTGTCGTGAGGCTGAGAAGACCTGAAATATATGGTATGTTTAAAGGACTTTTTAAAACATTTTGAATCATATTTTGTTCGAACATACCAGCCCATACTCGAAAATCAACCAAATATTTGATAAACCTTGACATACGCGCAATTAATCGCCTAATTCTGTCCCTTTTCCGTAGTTTCCCTATTCCTTTGTACGTGCACGATCGGGTTCTTGGGTAGAGCAAAAGGGCCGCCGTGCAATTTCCGGTTTCCTCACATTCGAGCGACGATAGCCTATCCAGTGTGTAGAGATAAGTGATTAGCCCTCGCCTGAAATGATTGAGCCCAAATCAGCGCCCTTACGGCTAAACAGAACGATTTTATAATTGATGACTACGGAGTCAATAATTAAGCAGACGACGGAAATGACGTTTAACACAAGAAAACACACGGCGTCCACATTATTTGACTGGTCTGTGACCTTTGAGGTTTTAACCCTCGTCTTACCAAGCCATTTTTTGCAACACGGTTTACCAAGGGGGGGGGGGGTGGGTGGTTACCACCCCTCGAGAATTCGTTATAAAGCACCAGATGCTTATGATTTTGATACCAGTGGATATGGCGTCACAATGACGTCATCAAGTCCGCGAGTCGACAAAATTGGCATTTTCCACAGAAAATAGGCGAAAATCCAATTTTGCGCTAAAAACGTAGGAATATCGTATTTTCGTGCGGTTTTCGCTCTAAATGATGGCAATTGGCTAGTTTTACATAAAGATAGAGTTTTAGAGCCATACTGTGCATAATATTTTCAAAAACGCACCATAAAATATCCTTGAGTGGCAACCACCCCCCCCCCCCACCCTTCGACTTTGACGGCATACCTTAAACCCGGTGACGGTGCTACCTTCACGTTTTTTTCGCTTAAATGACCGGAAAGGATGAGAGAAGCTTTTTACGAAACCTTTTGGCATTTTAGCGCACCGGAGCGAAGTTCACTAGGGAGTACCACCCTCCGGTAAGACGAGGGTTAATATCAATGAGTACGAGTCTATATATTATGACATGCATGTAATTTCATATTTTCTGAAAATGTGCCAGTGCCACTCTAAGAAGCTCTTCTCCCGTTGGTCTAGAGGTGTTTCCGTAAGGTCACCTATCTGACCCACTTGTTTTCTGACACACTCATGAATTCGGAAACCTGAACGGATTTAACGTGTGGTTTACGGAAACAAATTTAGACTGGTTGTTAAATGATTCCCTTTGTAATAGAATATAGCAGCCCGGCTGATTCCCTGAAAAGTAAAAGTCCCGTCTGACCGGGGAATCGAACACGGAGTGAGCGATATGTGGCTTCGCCTATTCGTTCTCCCAATCAAGAGTCTAGTAAATCTCTTGATGCATTTGGGAACATAGTTTTTCGGTCCTTGCAGACATAGGCGGACTGACCATAGACTCGAGCCGCTTTTTTTTGGGTAAAAGGAAGCGGAAGAAAAGAAATAAGAAAGGGATAGGAATTATATGAGTCTATGAAGTAATTTCAACTGCTTTGTAGGAGGTCTGCGGCCGTCATACAAGTTCTAAAAAAGAATAAACATTTCGGACGGCAAAGTGGCCCAGGAACTCTCAAACTATCCCAATGTGTGTGCGTGCGACCCAACCATCTCTTGACATATCTCGTGTTTCTTTGAATTACGTGATATTGGTCCCTTGAATTGTCTTGACTGGCTCTCAACCAATATTTATTTAATTGATTTGTTGATAAAAGGTTTATAGAAGTATTATTTGTCATCCTTCTTTGGTATCAAAAGAACGCTACTATGACTTTTAATTCATTTTCACGAAAATTTGCACATACTAGAAGTGAGAACACGCGTAGAACTGATTTTGATAAATTTAGACAATTTATTTTAGCACTTGTTAGGTACTTGTTAGGGTGCGTCACCTTTGTAAACGATATGAGATCTTGCCCGCTAGCCTATAAGAAGAAATGAGGAACATTGGAAAGCCTGGTCGTTTTCTTTACTATTTATGCCAAGTAAGAATAACTTATTTTAAAATTTCATATTTAACCACTTCCATATGTACCCCCTCTCATATATTTACATGCAACATACAATTTAATTATTTTAGCTGTTTATTCCGTTTTTGATTAAACAAGGCCAAAATTAAAATAAATGTTGTATCATGTAAATATATAGGAGGGGGTATATATGGAAGTCTTTCCATTAATTTTCCCATATATTACACTGAAGGGATGTCCCCCTGCTTAGGATGAGGTATGTTTCCGCCCCGAAAAGCTGCACGTTAGCGTGTCCTGCCTATTTCTAAATGGTCGCCATTGTTTTATGTAAAACCGCCATTATAATTTTATTGCAGATAGAAATTTTATGCGCGACTATACGCGATATCAAGTTTTTAACTTCCTAAAGGGGGCTTATACATCTACGCGTCCAAGATGGCCGCCGCAGGGAGGCATATTTTGCTAAATGAACATAAAATATAAGAACCTGGGTGATATTTTGGGAGCTCAAAAAATAATTTATGGCATTTATATTTTACGTACAGGTTTGTTTTCAAAGATGGCGGTGATTATATTCGCTCTATGGTACGTAAATCAAGAAAGCAGCCATACCCATCTTGTCGATGTTATTAAACAACACTTTCTAATAATGATCCTAAATAATTTCTAAGATGTAAACAATATAAAAGTGGGGTATTGACTTGTTCAAGAGAGTGCTGTCACTATAGCTGGTTAGTACTTGGGCTATATAACGTAGTTTAAACTGACTCTATAGTCCTAACGACCTAACTTTCTTTCGAGCACATCAAGTGCAATCTTTGTTTTTGACTTGTACCACTAGCTCTTTCTCCCTCTCTACTGCCGAGATCACCTTCCTTCCAAGCGTCAACTAGTGTTGAGTGGTCTGCAATTGTCCAGAAGTACGAGAGAAAATTGCGGAAAAATGATATCAATAGTTTTCATTATGGTTCTTATTATGTCGTAAAGGATGTGCAGGGGTGTTTTTCTTCTTGATTTATGTCCCCCGGAGAGGGTATAACCGCCGCCATCATGAGTTAAGATCATGTCCGCAATATACAAATGTCATTAATTCTCTTTTTGGTGCTCTCAAAATATTACTTGCATTCTTACCCTATCAATTTGGCAATTCTAGTACATTTGGACACTTAATTTGTTAAGCCCACTTCAGAAAGGTAAAACTTTATTTCGTTTAGTCCTGAATAAAGTTCCTATCTATAATAAAAATACAATAGCAGTTTTTCATAAAACAATGGCGGCCATTTTGAAATAGGCAGTACGCGCTAATGTGCAAGATTTCGGGGCGGAAACATATCTAATCCTAGTAAGGGGGACACCCCTTTAAGGTGATATATTAGAAAATTAATCACCAGGGTCCGTTCCCCAACACGTACTTACGACACTGGTTAACCTACCTTTATACTAAGTAATGCGTAACTTCACTACTAAGTTCATACTGCGTTCCCGAAACTCGTACGGAGCTACCTGACAACTAAAATTTACGACTGAGGTCTACGTCGAATCCAGTTGTGACTTAGTCAACACTATTGTGCTCCACGCGTTCCCCAAACTGAACACGTAAATGTAGTGTGTTTGACTAAGTCCTACCACAAACTACGTCTACTCGGGGGTATACTTAACACACACGTAAGCTATTAAGCAAGCTTTAATCAAGATTTCATGTCATCGAGGAGGAAGAAATGGGATCCCAAAATACAAATTCAAGATTATACAAACCAATGAGGATGTTTTGAAGACTACATGCTTACAACCACATTTCATATAGGCCCTACTATATAACGCGCTATGTTACATATGGAACCCCTCTTAAAAGGTAACTGAAATATAGAGTCAGATTCCTAGAACAGTTATATATGAAAACCCCTGTGAAAGTAAAATAATAATAATACTCAACAATAATAATGTAAATATGACAAATACCCTAACTATCTTCTAAGTTATGTATACCTCTTAATAACTAAGTGTAGCCCACAACCAGGGGGGGGGGGTCCTATGGACCCAAAATTTGTTTTCGCGCTGGCCGCTTTACGCGTTGGGATTTTTGCGCCGAATTTTTGTAATTGTCTGACTTTTAAATTCGCTTCTTTTCATAACAATAATTAAAATCGACCAGCCGGTAATGAGATAATTAGTGGGGGTCCCATGGAAACCCCCCCCCCTTGCACTAACTGAAGTCATTTGAGAATGATTTTTTTTTTTTTGTAAAAAAAAAATACGAATACAAACCGTAGAACCGAAGCAATTTTTTTTTTTTGCTGATATAGTCACACATCAATGTAAGTAAACAATTTATTATTGGACATTTAACAATAATTAACACCTTTATGTGCTGAAAACAAACAATTTTATCATGCACGTTGCCACAAACGTTACTGTACAAACTCTATGGGAATGACTGTATTTTGCAACACTTGTAAAAAATAACAGGATTCCCTAAAACTGCTGGTTTTTGTGTTAAATATAAGTAATTTTGGGTCTTCTAGAATAGATAATCAACATAAAAATATTTTTTGTTTTTGTAATTTGGTTAAAGGTCATGTAGGCTGATTGAATTGGCATTCTTTGAAATTTGCCCAATTTTCGCGTGTTTTGAAACACTGTTTTGCCCCCTAATTTGCAGCAACCCAAAATAACAATCTCATTTTTGTATTGCTGATTTAGGGTTGTCCTTAATGATCCTCACATGTGGTATAAATTTCGTGCAAAAAATGCCCTCGGGAAAGTGGTTTCCTTATTGTGGGGTCCCATGGACCCACCCCCCCCTTGGGCACACGGGAGTGAAAACCCCTTGGGTCCTAAGTGTTATAACGAAACAATAGTCTATTTATTCATGTTTATACATAACTTGAAATGGCATCAAGCTTGTTAAACAATGTTTTTTTGTTTAAATTTATACTTAACGTAAAAGTACGGTTTTAAAGTTAAAGATTTTTTTATTCTTGTGATTATCAGTGGCGTAAATTTCCTGTTTACAATATGGGGGATGGGGGATGATAAACGTTAAATGAATGAACCAGAGTTTGCTGAAAGAGCCATACTAACACATGTGCGGTCCTGAGCGCCGCTAAAAAATTTGGCACCATTAGAAGTCTAAACTCGCTAAATGTATTGTAATTGAACAAAAAATGCGCACGTAGCGCGCAAAAATTTTGCCATTTAAACTTTATGGAAAATATGATTTATTTTTTGCCAAAAACACATGAACGGGCATCAACATTGGGGGTGATCGTTATTGACGACCACCCCCTCATCACAATTTGGGGAGGGGGGATATATCCCCCATCCCGCCGGGATTTACCGCCTATGTGGGATTATATTTTTGTATCAGAACTAATTTATCTATCTGCAGTAACAGTTTGGATTTTGTGAGTTTCAAGATTTTTCAAAATTGGATTTGTTTTCCTGTATCCGGAAAAATATAACGCGTTTATGTTAAACGTGTGAACAATCACTTTTCGGACGCATCGTATTATTATTAAAATCCTGTTTTTTAATGATCTTCTTCTTCTTAATATGATCTTCTTCTTCTTCTTCGTGATCTTCTTTTTCTTCATCTTCTTCTTCATGATCATCTTCTTCTAACCAAATGGAGACATTAAAACTAATAAAATGTAAAAGAACTTTGCATGTATACAGAGTGTGTCAAAAGGAACCCTATCCAAATATAAGGGTATTTTGTTTTATTTTTGTATGTATGCCGTAATTTCTTTTTTTTTTATTTTGTTTGTAAATGTTATTTTGCTAGCATCTTGTGTGTAAATCTTGTTTTGGGGTCTGATCACCTCTGGCCTTCGGCTTTTCGATCACATCCCCTATATCATTTACTCTGTATTTAAATGTTTTTTTTTCTTTAAATATTTTCTTGTCTAGCTGTGATGATTTGGAAATAAATATGAATATGAATGATTATGAAATATGAATATGAAATATGAAATATGAATATGAAATATGAATATTAATATGAATATGAGTATGAATATGAAATATGAATATGAAATATAACAGTGAATACAAAGCTTTTTGGGGGTGAAAATATGAACTATTTGAAAAAAAATGAGAGAAAACAAATTGTTATAATATGTTTGTCAACTCTATAAAAAGAAAACCATTTAATCTTCACTTTTAAAATATTTTAACGTCATCAACTTATATTTCACTTCGTTATTGTTTCGAGCGATATACCCAATAAAGACTGGTCTAAAATAATTATAAGAATAGGAAAAATGCTGTAAAATTAACAGAGCGGTCGGAAACCTATTATGGGCTATGCTCGTACGAACACCAATACACTGATAAGCTCTTTATATGATAGGCCCGGTCGTCCGAGTAATAATGCCTCTTCTTCTTAGTACCACTGACCTTTTCATGCATTTCACTACGCGAAAAGAACAATAGCGAAACACTATCACGCATACTCGCATACATTACACCCACAAATACTCCCAATCGTTCAATCGATAGGTTTGGAGTAGAATAGTCTTAGAATGTTCGTAACTCATGATGCGTTTCACCAGCTGAGAACCATCTATAAAGCAGGAGTTTGGGGAATAGACGTAAGTCGCAACTAATAGAAATCTAAGGTTGTGCTGAGCATGAGTTGCGACACAACTTACGCATCAACTTTGGGGAACGAACCGCAGGTGGGTGCAACAAACTCGAATTTTAAGGCCCGTACAGAAACTGGCCCACATGGACTATACCCCTTTTTTAAACAGGCTGCAGATACGTTTAGTTGGTTGCTCTCTTTCATCACTTTTGGATGACCTTTTATCCTACCTATATAACCCGGAGGGTATAGCACCAGAAGAGAAGATCTATGTAGGTTGGCGAAAAATAGAAGAGGGAGTGGTAACCACCCCTCCCATCCCCTCTTGTGGACGATGGTTAATATGATAAAAAACAGGGAAACATATTGAACGTGTTTCGTGCCACAGGCAAGGCGATGCATCATGTATGTAACGATTACTATAAAACCGGATCTATGTACAACCCTCCGGGGAAAAAGCTCATTTTGAACTTCCCTATAAAGTTACAAAATGGCCTTAGTGCCAATGAACGATACCATAATTTTTCGCATTTTCTAAAGTCTGTCTTACCCCTCTGTTTTTAGAGTTTACAAATTGTTAGTTTCCAGTGTACGTTTTAATATTGTTGCACGACACTGAGGGCGCCCCAATGGATGGCAGCTCCTCTACATCTGGTCTTGATTTTCTGCTGATTTTCTGATATTTTGACATGATGCTGACTTTCTAATGGCATCATGTATATCAACTAAGTACCAGGCCTCTACTAGACCATGTGGATGGCATCTTATGGTATATTTTGGCTGCTGAAGACTGTTATAATCTTTCCCAGGTTTTCACCTATGGCTAACCTGTCCCTCCATTACACTAATACAGTGTTTTACATCAGTCACTGACTATGTGGCTATCATCATCATTGATTACACTATGAAGCTATCATCATCAACTACTCAACACTATACAGTGTCCTTGCACCATTATTAATCAATAAGCTGACTGACAATACACAATGGCTGTTCAGTGGTTCATTTGGTCAATCACCTTGCTATGGATTACAGGTACAACTCAATGCACTGTGAATCAATCCAGCTTTGAGAGCGGAACAGTGAATTATCTTTACCCACTGCATCATACCAACTTAATCTATTCTGAGAGAAAACAACTTGTCAGACTGAAATTTCTCCATACCAGGATTCCTTATTACAGTAACTGCCATGATTCATTCCAGTTTGAATTGCTAGCAGATGGCGACATAAACCCAAACCCTGGTCCAACTAATCAGAACAATATTGCTTCTTTGGGTACATAACTGCCGTCAGTATGTTCATACAGTAAAAATCAACTTGTGCAACTCGACTCCCATCACTGTAAACAATCGCTACCCCGGCTTCCTACCAAAGTCTGGAATACTCTCAGAACATTAGGCATTTCAAACTATTGCACAAAACCCCGCGGTAAACGCGGTGGACGCCGTAAACTTTGGAACAAAGCTGACGAACCATTACCTACTGGCATACCACCTCTGAATGCACCTTACGACCAAGGCCTCTCGATCCCGGTTGTTGTATCTGCAAGACCATCTCTTTCCAACACCCATAAACAATCAGGCGTCAACCGCAGTAATCTGCGTCCCATAGCTCGTTGCAAACCCTTCTCTACACTTAACATTCACCTATGGAACCCACCTTCAGTTCGTAACAAAACTAGATATGTTGTTGACCATATTCTAGAATTTGACGTTGATGTGCTGCTCGTAACAGAGACTTGGCTTACCAATGAAGATCAGGTAGTCATTGGTGAATGCTCTCCACCCGGCTACACCTTCCTGAACTTCCCCAGAGGGAGCACTACTTACGGAGGCGGTATCGGCATCATTTTCAAGAAAACTCTTGATGTGCGCACAACGCCATCCGGATTTAATTCCATTAACTTTGAACATTGCCTTGTTAAAATTAAGAACTCCATCCAGCTCATCGGCATTTACCGCACCCACCATCTCGTGTCAATAACTTAAAAACTTCTGCATATCTCAACAAATTAGAATCATTCATTGAGGAAGTGTGTGTTAACCCAACAAAAACAGTGTTAATGGGTGACTTCAATGTTCATGTTGATTTACCTGATAAAAGGTGTTGGAGATTATTTCTAATGCTGGTTTCCAGCAGTTTGTTAATGGCCCTACACATGATCAGGGGCATACTTTAGATTTGGTTATTGCCCGCTGCGATGATAACCTTATTCAGGACGTGAAGATACACCCTCCTCTCTTTTCTGGTAAAAATCGTCACCACATTGTTGCTTGCAACTTTATGTGTGAAAAACCCCTTACTTTGAAGATTACCTCAACATTTCGTGAATTCGGAATAATCGACCATGAACATTTGAAGGAACTCCTTCATGCGCGTTTCCTTGATTTTCCACAGAGTGGTGATCCCAATCTTATTACAGACCAGTATGAAAAAATCACGTTATCCGTTCTTAATAATGTTTGCCCTCTCATTACTTAGGAGCATGTTGTCAGACACAAACTCCCTTGGTACAATAATGCCATTCATTCTGCCAGGCGCATTCGTCGTCAAATTGAAAGAAAATGGAAGAAAAGCCACTCTGATGAAGATCGTGAAGCTCTTGAAACACAAAAATCTGCTTTCTGTAAATTAATCACTGATGCTGAAAACTGAATACTTTTCCTGCAAGTTATCTGATGCTGGTGTCAAAGAGATGTACTTCACAGTTAATAACCTCCTAAATAAACCCACTAAAACTCTGCCAGTTCGCAATTCTAACATAGAACTTGCAAATAATTTCTTGAAATTTTTCACTGAAAAAGTTCAGAAGATCCGGGCAAACGTTAACTCAGACTTTTCTTCCCACACAGAACCCGTTGTTTCTTCTACCTCCGTTTGTGAATTCAAGTTATTAACAACGGATTAGATTGACAAAATTATCAAAGGTTTCTCTAGCAAAGCATGTTTTCTTGACACTTTCCCTTCCTGGTTGGTGAAAGACAACCTCGAAACCCTGTCACCTATTATTACACAAATTGTGAATTCATCTCTGACAGTTGGCATTTTCCCTGATGTTCTCAAACATCCCATGGTCACTCCAATATTTAAAAAGAGTACATTGGACCCTGAAATTTTGAAAAGTTACAGGCCTGTAGCAAATATCAAATTCCTGTCTAAAATCATCGAGAAGGCGGCGTCACGTCAGATTACGGACCATGTCGACAGCAACTGTCTTTCCGAGGTGTTTCAGTCCGCGTACAAACTTCAACATAGTACCGAGACAGCGCTATTAAAAGTGCAAACCGATATTCTTAGGTGTTTGGACAACAGCAAAGCCGCCTTCATGGTCTTACTCGACATGTCCGCCGCTTTCGACACTGTTGATCATGATGTTTTGTTGAATAGGCTTGAGCATTGTTTTGGCATAGGAGGTGCTGTCCAATCTTGGTATAAATCTTATCTTAATAATCGCACTACCCGTGTCGTAATTAACCATGAATTTTCCGCTGAACATGTCTTGAATTATTCATTGCCACAGGGTTCTATTATTGGCCCACAAGGATTCACCATGTACATTACACCTGTTGGTGATCTAATCAGAGGTCACAACATTTCCTTTCATGCTTATGCTGACGATATTCAACTCTATGCTGAGTTCGACCCAAAGAGTTTTGAAAACCGTCAGCGTGTCCTTGATAACCTCTCCTCCTGTATTTCTGATGTTAGTTCTTGGATGTCCAATAACTATCTTCAACTGAACCAGGACAAGACTGAATTTTTCATTTTTGCAAACTCTCGTATTTTTCCATCTTTGTCTAATGTTAGGTTAAAGATCAATAACGTATCTATTTACCCATATGATTCTGTGAAAAACCTTGGTGTCACCCTTGATGGGTCTCTTAATATGTCCCATCACATCAATACAATTTGTAAAACTGTTAATTTTCATTTGCGCAACCTATGGCGAATACGCCGTTTCATTACTAAAGAAGCTTGTCACCATGCCGTCCGAGGACTGGTCCTCTCCCGCCTCGACTATGCGAATTCCCTTCTGTCGGGTGCGCGCCAGTCCGATATCAAGCGCATCCAGCGTCTTCAAAACAAAGCTGCACGTTTAGTCTTTGCTTGTGGACGAGACCAGTCGTCGGATGGATTGCTTGACTCTTTACATTGGTTACCTGTTAAAGAACGTATTCGTTACAAGATTGTTTTATTCATTTACAAGTGTATCAATGGTGAGGCTCCTTCATACCTCAGTGACCTTGTTCATTTACACTCTGTTTTTGTTTCTGAGGAATGTAGGTCCAAGACTCCGTTCCTTTTCTGATCGTACTCGTCTCCTCGTTCCATGAACTACATTAAAAGATGGTGACTGCTCCTTCGCTGTTGCGGCACCAAGAACTTGGAACGAGTTGCCGACTGATCTTAGAAGTGCGGATTCTGTTTTGGTCTTCAAACGCCTCCTTAAGTCATATCTTTTTCCTCGTTAACATGTTTCTCTTTTGTTTTGTATATTCACTTTTGTGTTTGCAAAGCGCTCCGTTTTTTGTGGAGCGCTATATAAATGCTCTGTAATAATAATAAAATGATAATAATAATTGTTACTCTCATTGACCTCTCTAAACACGAGATACATTTCATCTAAACAATCCTAGTGGAAAGAGATTTTCTTGTGGGCAAATGTTATACACTAACGGGATACAACTCCACTCATGTGCTATAGGTTTTGAATCATAATCTAGCCATGGGGTGTTGCATATAGAGCAGCAGCCCAGAAGGTTTTGGTCAAACGAATGAGATACCAATATCTGAGCACGGGAAAATTCGAAGAAAAATATAACTTTTGCAAATATGAATGTCTGCCGGAGACCCGCTGCTGCGTATGACCCCAGGAGAGGGGTAAAGTTACTATGGGGGTCAAATGTTTGAACTGCTGTAAACCTAATATAATATAGCTCAAATTATTCCTTAGGTCCATGAGTAAATAAGTCAATTGGGTCACATGCGTGTGGCACTTCCTTTCCAAGATATTTGGGAAATAGGCTAAAGGTCATTTGTTTATTCAAGAAAGGTCACCCTTTGCAATATCTAGATTTCTTTGTAAAATATTTAAAAAAAATGTTTAATGATACTGATTCCAAATATGAAATGTGTTTGCACTTTCGGCATCTTCTTGTTGTTATAATAGGAGGGGTACAAAATTCTCTGTATGATTCTATGGGGATGGGGACATTATATCCCTCCCTACTAAAGGGAACCAACCATATGCAAAATAAGAAAACATATTTTGAATCAGTATCATTAAACACATTTTTTGATTTTTTTTTTAAAGAAATCTGGATATTGCAAACGTTGACCTTTCTTGAATAAGTAAATGACATTTAGCCTATTTCCCAATATATCTTGGAGCGGAGGCACCACACTCATGTGACCCGATTGACTGTTTTACTCTTGGTTACCTAATTTGAGCTATATTTCATTAGATTTAGAGCAGTTCAAACATTTGACCCCCATAGTAATTTTACCCCTCTCCTGGGGCTACACGCAGCAGCGGGTCTTTGGCAGATATTCATATTTTCAAAAGTTATATTTTTCTCCGAATTTTCCCGTATTCAGATATTGGTATCTCGTTCGTTTGATCAAAACCTTCTGGGCTGCCGGTCTAATACCCCTAGGCATTCCCACGATTATAGGACCATCCTTTGCGATAATGACAATTGGAGACCTACAGAAAAAAAAAAAAACAGTCTTAGTACGATTTGTTAGCTGCAATGAAAATCGGCCCATATAAAATGGAAACCGGATCTTCCTTGTTAAGAGTCATTGTGGCGTCACAAAGGTATTGTGACGTATTTTATTAAAAGAAAAATCGCCATCCATAATGCTAATTTTAAACATTATCACCATCTGATGTTTCGTCTGCAAAACCATACTGGCTTACAACAACACCTCTCCCACAATACAAGAAATAACTCTCAACATCAAATATCCAACAACGTTCATTTTGGACATTCTTATTTGTTTCTTTATTCATTTGATTGATTGAGTTCCCCGGTGTTATAGCTGTCTTATTTAACACCAAATAACGTCTGTAGACCCTTTTCTTGAGATTAGAGCAAGCATTTGTTCGTGCTCTCTGCTGTTTATGTGCCGAATGATGATTACTTTATTATTTGAATCTTTTTTTAATTATTATTATTATTATGACCTCTTGACCTAAGAGGACAAAGGTTATGAGGCAAATTATTCCTATATCAGAGTTTCTGAGACTCTTAGAGACACAGACACAGTTTTAGTCTCTCTAGACCCGTGATTTCATGGTCAAAGAAACCAATAAAAACAATAATAAACAACGTTGGATCATTTGTTTGTGGCAGTAATCTTGCATTTCAAAATAGCCACCAATGAAAGCCGTTTTTACCCACATCATGGCCTCTGAGACAAGTAGTGACACGTTTTTCATGCCTATGTCTACACACATGTTTTCAGGGTCATTGAATTCAATAAGAACATTAGCACTAAAGTGACCAAGGGTTTTTCAAAAAAAAAAAAAAAAAAAAGGGGGGGGGGGGGGGGTCCATGGCGACTCCTCTAAGGAAACCACTTTCCCGATGGAATTTTTGTACGAAATTTATACTACATGTGATGGGTCATAAGAAAACATCGAAGCAGCAATAAATTATTTTTTTTTTAATTTCGGCTGCAAATTAGGGGCAAACATTGTTTTTAAAACACGCGAAAATTAGGCAAAAAGAACCAAATTGAAATGAGCCTTGCGCTTACATCAAACATTTTGAAAACTTATTTTATGATAATATCTATTTTAGAAGACCCAAATTACATATATTTAACACAAAACCAGCAGTTTTAAGGAATCCTGTATTTTTTTACGGGTGTTGCAAAATACACGTCATTTTTCCATATACTTTGTACAGTACCGGTTTAGCAACGTTCACAATGAAATTGGTTGTTTTCAGCACGTAAAGGGTTAATTATTTTTAATGTTACTAATAATTGTTGACTTACATGTATGTGTGAACATATATCAGCAACAAAATTGCTTTGGTTCTTTGATGTTTAAAAATATTCTCAGTTGACGTCCGTTAGTGCGGGGGGGGGGTCCAAGGGACCCTCACTAATTAACTCATTAACGGTTTGGCCGATTTTATTTTTTTTGGTATGAAAAGAAGCGCATTTAAAAGTCAGACAAACAAAAAAAATCGGCACAAAAATCCCACTTATAAAGCGGTCAGCGCGAAAACAATATTTTCAATTATGAAAGAACCATAGACCTTTTAAACTTTAAACCCCTTTCTCTCTCTCTCTCTCTCCCTTCTTGTAGATGTGATATGTCATCCAGAAATATATGTTCCGAATATTAAATTTCATTAAAAAGTGTTTTTGTAATTCTCGCGAGAATATGCGAGATTTCCATATTGGTCAGTTTACGTTTGAATTTAGTCCAAAAGCAGCTAACACTATAGGGTAGTAATGCGGTATCCCTCCTCTCGTAATATGCCGACATTGCTGCGTTCAGGATTACCGCGCGTTCGACATTACCTGACTTTCCCCTACATGCAAAAACGGGGTCATTAAGATCGGGGATCCCAGATATGAATTATAATTATCGATATTTCAAGACAACTCTACTACTTTCAGGGCGTTTTAGATAATTAAAAAGAAACATAAGGATATAAAAATCTAACTTCATCAGTTCACAGATTTGTGCCAAAAATGATCATCTTATTATCCCTACCCTAAAAGAAGGTCAAGACACTGGAAAAAAGTGCAATGACCTTTGGCCTTTATTTAGAAGGTCAAGAACAAAAAATAAATAAATTTTAATTATCCCTTCGACTAATTATATGGGCACAGGGGTCATATATAGTTGGGTTACAGAACAGCCTGGAGTATATAATTAACTACTTAGTTCTGCAGGTAGACATGGATGAATATTTATTTGTCTCTTCCCTGGACAAGCCGGCGCACGTTAAGTGTGATGTGAAAAAAAGGAAACATGTGCATGGCCGGATTCGAACTGGCGAGCTCAGTTTTATCAGCCACGGCGCTCTTGCAAAAATGAGCGAGTAAGCCATGGTTGGTCCGACAATGTAAGCTGTTTCAAGATACGTTCACGTATAGCAACAGCTCTTTCAATAACTGTCGTGCAGACTGCAATTCCTTCTTGTTTTATTTGAGATTCCCCTTCTCTGGTGGGGGTACTACGTTGTAGCAAATATAATTTATTCAGAACCTATGATTAACTAGGATGAAATGAAGTAATTGTTTACTTGTTTTGTAACCACGCCATCGGGGAATTTTATATGCCTGTGGATGTTATAATTATTATGTGTTTAAATTGTCAGGCATTTTGTTTCAGCACGTTAGTATCTCGTTTGGAAAGTCAAATTTTCTACGTACTTGTATATGCACAATAAAAAAAACGATTGTAGTGTAATGAACACTTAAGGAATAATATCAGTTTTCATGTTCATAGCTGGTAACATATACCGTGGTGAAGAAAATAGAATATCAATCGACATTCTATTTGTTTAGTCATTGTGGATTGAATGGATTGGCTACAACTATATTATCTAAGAAAAGCGATATTGAGTAAGAATATTAATATCAGTATTATCTCGAATGCCTCCCGAATGCTTAAAGAAAGTTAATACATTTTTCAAATTTATCGTATTCACCAAATACATGCTTTTTCCTATATTGAGAAAGGAATGTCGGCTTTAAAGAGCCACTGGCACATTTGAAAAATAGTGCGCCCTCAAGATTTTTCAAAATCGATATTTTTGCATGGTTGTAAGGCTTTTATATACAAAAGCCCTCACCCGAAATGATTAAGACCAAATCAGCTTCCTTACGGGTAAACAGAACGATTTTATAATTTAACGTCACCGGCGACGCTAAATTCAGCAGACGACGAAAATGGCGTTTAACACAAGAACACGCACCCCGTATGTTTCCCAGCTTTTCCCACGCTATGCACACTCTTTGATCGGTCTATAACCTTTGTGATTTTAATATCAGTGAGTACGAGTCAAAAATATTCATGTAATATACACATTTGTTAATTAAAGTTAGGGAAAACTTAAAAGTTGGCCTACAAATTACCTGGATGTCTTTATCCTCATATCAATGTCCCTATCTGTTTTGGGGTATGTTATTGTTATGTGTAAAATATATCTTTGTTCTTCCAATGGCCTAGACTATCATTCGAGAGCAAATTGAAGAAATTTCATATTTTGTGAAAATGTGCCAGTGCCGCTTTAAAGTGTTAGCCATGTTTTACTTGTTTGAGAACTGTTATTGCAAGACAATTTGAGATATACTCCTCGTCCGTGACCCTTGACTATCAGAGCTATTTTGTAACAACACACATAATGATTTATAAGCATGTAAACATATTGCATTATCTCAATATAGTACTGCAGGAATCCCGTTTCTCTCTTATGATAAAATAAGGTACTTTTCTTGGAAGAAATCTTTTCTCAAAGTTATTTAGAGAAATGATGTTTTAATCACCAAAATGAGGATAACAACAGGAATAACCACCAACAACAACAACAACGACAACAACAACAACGACAACAGCAACGATATTAATAATAACAATATTAATATTAATATTAACAACAACAACAACAAACAATAATAATAGTTAATGGTGCTTTGAGGCTATTTCGGGCGGATTCAAATTGCATTTCAATAGTCTACAAATTTCCCGAATTTTTCGAAGACCACTGTCTTCCATCGATTTTATCTCATTTCCGGTCGACACAACCACTCTGATTTTCTTCAGAAAACATTTAAGTAAACCCAATTGAACCCGTACAATTCATTAAGTTGATGTTTTGAAGCCATTTCTTTTGTTTCTGTGTCTGTATTCGGCAAGTTATCATTTGCAGTACCTTTAACCCTCGTCCAACCAAGGGTTTTTGTACTACTGTACGTTCACGACTTAATTACGATTTTTTCGTAATTAAGCGACAAACATCATCTTGTTTGGTATCAGTGTGTAGCTACATACGTCCTTTCATCATCTTGTTTGGTATCAAGTATAAACATATCAAATTTTAACAATATGACGTCAAAGTGACGTCATAACTGAGAGCTTATTTTTACGCAAATTAGTAAGCAATGATGGGTGCCAAAGTAAGCATACACATGTTATTACTCTCAATAATAAGAAAAAAAATACAAGTATTTGCTTACAGTAGCATCATACTTACATAAAGTACAATGTTTGGGCATTTTACACAGTAAAGTATAAGAAGGTGGCAACCCCCCACACCTTCCGACTTTGACGGGACGCCCTGACCTCCTTGAAGGTGGTACCTCCATTTTTTTCCGCTAAAATGACCGCCAAGGATGAACTTACAATCACCCCCCCCCCCAAAAAAAAAAAAAAAAAAAAACCACCCCCGGTTGGACGAGGGTTAAACTGGCATATTTAGGGAATATGACTATCATATCAAACGCTTTTCACCCTCTTGGATTCTGGGAAATAACATATGTATGAAAAACACAACTTTTGAATTAAATACGTATCGTGTTGTTAATAATCCATGTCATAATTTGAAATTAATTGGTGATTATGGATTTCGTTTTCTGCATGTTGCAATACTTTTGGCCAGTGTGTATCCTACCTTCCAACAAAGAACAGGTAGTCATGTGATTTTATTCAAATCTTATGGCGTCTGGCACCAAGTGTTGCGCGTTTTTTGGGAGAGTTCAACATTAATATTACTCTACATTGATATGAATATCATAAACGTCTGCTGCGTTTTATACCTGTGATATTAAAACAATCGAGAGTAGTCGGGAATATTGTAAATGGATCCTGGTAAAAATCCAATACATACAAAATGAAGAGGTGGTACGTTTGTGTCATTTGATCGTTCTCGTTTCCACTTAGAGAGTATGAAAATCGTATCCTTGTAAGGTTCCAATAATATCTGCCATTTTAAATGTTAGATCTTATAGACACCGTATCAGATAACTTTGCTGCCCATTAACAACTCGAGTCTGGGGAATAAATATTCGGACCTGAATATAGGAAATAAGGGACTACACTCCCGTTCAAAAAAAAAAAAAAAGAAGGAGAAAAGAGCACGACGTTCTTAACTGCCAAGTATAATTGAGCTTTCAAATTGTTTTCCCTTTTCAATGAACATTCGAATAAACCGGTGTAGAAGTTTTTTTACAGTTCGCCGGGTTCATATTTCACCTACAACGGTAAAGTAGGCCACTCGATTTAATTGCTTCCTCACGCAACATTAGTTTCATGCTTTATTCCGTTGTCATCTATGGAGCCCGGACAATGGCACCCGGCGGAATATATCTCCTTTCACACCGGTAATATCCCCTTTTACATCAGTATTTTATATACCATTGCTTAAAAATGATTGCACATCTCAGTATCAAAGATACTTTTTATCCATATTTATTAACTTAAGACAATATCTCTTATCCATTTGTCCAAATTTAATTCGAACTAAGACAATTTTTAACATGAAAAGTACATTCAACCAAGCATTGTCAACATTTCCGGTGAGTGTATATGTATATAAAAGTTTCCATTTTTATTATCATAAAGCGGCCAATCAGCATCACATTGAACGTTTTGTCTTTTTGTGTGTATGATTTGTTTTGATTGCCTTTTTCTTTTGATATTGTGTGTGTGTTTTTTGTTGGGGGGGGGGGTTGTTTTTGTTTCGTTTTGTGTGTGTGTGTGTTTTATTGTTTTTGCTTTTGTTAGTTTGTTTTCTTTTGTTGTTTAGAGGAGGCAAATATTTCAATATTAATACCCATTGAAATAAAGAAGAGATATAGACCGTAGACAAAAACGCACGCGAGGTCTGAACGAATTATTACAAGTACAGCCCTCTTATTTTACACTATTAACCATCCAGTGACCGCTCACCACAGGGAAAAAGTCTAATAGTTAGAGAATAAATCTATGACACCATTATTTTTGCGTGGAAGAAAGTACTCGGCCTCTGGTCTCGTTCTTCCACTTAAAATAATGGTATCGCCTTGGTTTCAATTCGTCGTAAAGAGAGTACCAATTCCCAAAATCATACCTTTATTCTCATTCTTAAACAGCTGTAACATTTAAGGTTATCGTTAACCCAATTTCGCGATACTTTACGGTTTAAATACAACAAGAAAGGACTGCCACCACCCAGTGACAACAATCGAACAACCCGTTGAACGCAACGATCATACGAAACGAAACGCAACGTCGGCAGGCGAGCGCGGACCTAGCTAAACGCGGTATGACGCGAGCGCTTCAACCTAAAAATAACGTCAATACGCAGCGCGTACTACCTGGGTTCAGTTGTCGAATTGAACCTAGGCATCAGCCAATGAAATTGCTTACATTTTCACAGCTGTTTAAAATGTGTAAATAAGGTAAATCATGGTAGGGGGTTCATTCCTGGGGTTATTTAGATAAGTTATCTGCAACACTGCCAATCAAATGTGGATCACTAAACCGCTACTGGGTTTTAATTTGATAAATGATTGAAATTGTTATACTCATATAAGCTTCAACTTGAACTCAATATATATTTTGAAGCATAAAGGAGGAAATAAATGTGGATTTGCTTATTTCACTTAAACAGAATAATGGAAAGAAACCCTAACCTGACAACTAGGAATGTTTTTCAACTTGCACAACTTGGTTTCACTTCTTTATTAAGAAAAAAACAAACAAAAAAAAACCAAGAAAAACAAAACAAAACAAGAAAACACACACACACACATTGACACATTGGTGAAAATCCATCTTGTGCGTGACGTGTGCAATGGTTTTTCACTCTTTTGGAGTGAATTTGATATTAATTTCCTATTTTTTACCATTAGGTAGATGATGAAACGTGCGTATGGTACAGTAACTAGTGGCAAGCAACTGGCGCAGGATCATCTTGACCCCTGGGCCATAGGGAATAAAAGGATCAGGATCAAGTATGGGACTTGGGACATTTAATGATGAGTGTAGTGGTACGCGTGCTTCTTCAATTGCAACATGTTCAATCAAGAACTCTTACTTTTAATTAGAAATACAACGTACGATCCAAAATGAGCAGTTCTCTTGGATTCGGTTAGCAATTCAATCAATGCGATTGTTGTGATTTTAAGTAATTTCAAAAGTAAAATCAACACCTACATAGACCAGGAGCCCAGTTTGTTAAGCTGAAAATGTACAAAAAGTTAATGGTTCATCACCCACATAGACCAGGAGCCCAGAGTTTGTTAAGCTGAAAATGTACAAAAAGTTAATGGTTCATCACCCACATAGACCATGAGCCCAGAGTTTGTTAAGCTGAAAATGTACAAAAAAGTTAATGGTCTGGTTATGTTAGTATAGGGTCAAGATTCACTATTCCATATTGCCATATTTTCCATAAAAATAGAAGGGAAAGGCAATAAAGGGGTCAAATATTAAATTCCCCAAACTTGTACAAATACATCTCAAATTCCTTGTAGAGTTTTAAAAGAAGAACATTCATAGTCATGTGTTATCAAATTGTTTCGTTACCAAGATACAGAGTAGAATGTGATGTGGAGTTCAAAGGTCACAAAATTGGCTGTATCATAGACTGCTACCTTCATTCATTTCCCTTTTCGCTAAATGGCCGGAAAGATGCGTATGACATCCTTACCTTACCGTTTGGCCCCGCCACACAAGTTGTTGATTTTCACACACTCCCTTTTTGTAAAGATGACGTTTTCAGAAAAAAAATGTCACTTTGCAGTATTCAAAGGTCTAAGGTCAACACAATATAAATGACAACAACGATTTCATTTCCTTTCGTTTTTGTTCATTTTATTCTGAAACAAATAAGCTTAAAACATAAACGCATAGGTAAACAAATAAACAATAAAACAAACAATAGGATGTAAGCTTTAAATTCATCAGTATCAAGTAAAGTCGTATTTCTTTGGACATTGCACTTTTTTAATGGTAGCAAGACGTAATATTTGGAATGCATGTTTCATATCAACTTACTTAATTGTTTTGTGAGACCCATTAGTCAATATTTCCTCCATCTGCACCATTGGCATCATTGCAGTGTAATGGCATGGGCACTGATCAGGGATCTGCACTTGTAGCAAAACTGTTCTTGTGGTATTGCAAAGACTGCTCAGCGATATGTTGGTGAAGTTCTTCGTCCATACGTAATTCCAATGGGAGGAGCAACTGGTCGTGACTTTCTCTTCACGCAGGACAATGCAACTCCGATCCACACACTGCCAATGCCACAAGCAGATTCCTTGAAGAGCAGGATATTGACACCATCGATTGGCCAGCCAAGTCACCTTATCTCAACCTGGTACCAGGAGAAATGTGAAATAGATCGACACATAAAGAGGCAACTGCACTGGTTCAACTTTGGTGGAATTATCCACCGAGCAGCGAACCGCATTTCTCAACAGATCACCAGTATATAGCCGGGAGGCGGCAGCCTCCTACTTCATGTTATGTGGCCAAAATTGATTGATTTTTTTTTAGTTTTATAGGTTTAAGGACATCACAGAGAATAACTTCCAACTTGTGAAATTGTAAGTGTCGTATTTCCATCTGAGGACGCCATTGTGGAAGCGCTTAGAGGCCAATATCATAAGGCGCTATATAAATCTCTGCTATTATTATTGGATTTTGTACATGAGTCAAATGTCAAATCGATGATATTGTTGTAAAAAAAAACGTGTTTCTTTAGTCATAAAGATTCAGAAAATACATTGTGTGTCCCTATCTGGGATGGATCGTTTAGGAGTTTTCGCCAAAAGGTCAAGATTTTGCCCTATAGGGGTCCAAACTGCATAAATGCGCAGGTTTTGATAAAATGCCCTCAAATTTGTGCTTTTATCAATTACATTCATATTAAGAACAGTTTGCCCTATCCAGGATCACCTCTTAAAAGAATTTAATGGACAAGGATTTACATTCGAGTGTTACCATGGTAACGAGAGATCCTAGATAGAATAAACTATTCTTTAAATGAATTGGTTTGTTTAAAGGATCAACTTGAGACCATTTTCATTCAATCCGTACATTTGTTTTTGCATTTTGACGCCAGTAGGTAAAAGATTTACATTTTACCTTTTTGTTAATAACTCCCGAACGATCCACCCCAGATATGGCAAACTATATCTTTTGTGAATCCTTATGACTAAAAGAACACATTTGTAAGGTTTACCACAATATCATCGGTTTGACATTTGACCCAAACTTCAATGGCGCCCTCAGACGGAATTTGGAAGTTATTCTACGTGATGTCCTTAAACATATAAAACTGACAAAATAAATTTTGGGCCAAACTTGTTAGTAATAAAACAATGACAACCGCCCTCAAATTAATATAAACGCTGTCATGAGGTCATCATGCAATAGATGAAACATTTACTATTGAGCCTCACCCTGAATGACCCAACATTAAAATTAAATGCATAAGGTCTCCTGCACTCCCGTTGGTGCATAAGGTGGGTCCAATTGGACCCCTCTGAAAACACTTGCGTTGGATTTTTTTTTAGCCAAAACTCTTGTCATCGATCAACACTACCACTACTTTAAAAAAAAAATCGGTTTATACAGGTACAGATTCACAATGTGGGTCCAAACCGATTTTTAGCAACGCGCCGACGAACTTTTCCCGTAAAATGTGGCTCATAATAGGAGAACATAAATTACATTTACATTGTTATATTGAAAAAGTTACTCGAGTACGACATTTTGAAATAGCGCCCACCAAAATGCTTAATTATTGTACTTACCATAAGAAACCTTCCGATTGATTTTGTTGTGGTTGCAGCAACTTTGTACAACATGGTGAATTAACCCTTTGGTTTGCTGAAACTAGTGAAAAATTGACCTTTTCATTAATTTATTTTTATTGAAATCAGCCCGTTTATTTGTACCTGTGGTGGTTTAACCTACGTGTATTCATTAATATACTATTACACAATAATTTGATGAGGTTTTCTCTGCGATTTGGGTTAAGGGGGGCTAAAAAAATACTTATTCAAATTTTGCAATTTGGCAATTTTGACCAAAATAAAAAGATTTTTAAGTATGTGACCAACAATACATAGTATAACCTGCTTGGACGAGTGCCATTTTTTAACCGTCTGGATTCTAGGTTTTGAAAAAGTGTGTTGTAGTTGCAAGCAAACTATGTACAACATGCTGAACTAACCCTTTCTTTGCTGAAACTTGTTGAAAATTGACCTTTTTCATTTTTACTTATTTGATGAATCAGGCCGGCTAATTTTTACCTCAGGTGGTTATACCTACGTTTTCATTTAAATATACATACTCACTCATTTTATAAGGTTTTAAGCTGCTATTGGGTTAATTGGAGCAAAAACCGTCTGGATTCTCTAGTTCTTGAAAGTGATTTGTAGTTTCAGTACTATGGGGAACAGCTGAACTAACCCTTTTGTATGCGTTTGGTATTCTGACATTAATGATAAAATCACATTTTCAAATATTGGCTTATTCGGTAAAATCAGCTCTGTTTAATTTTTTACCACTGTTTGTTATACCTATACATTTGATTGAAAGAGTGATGCGATAATATACAAATATTAACTGACTATGAGTGTGATGGTAAAAATATGATCACAAGGTGAAAGATGGATTGTTCCATTTCACGAGCCGCAGACGAGTGAAATGGAACAATCCATCTTTCACCGAGTGATCATATTTTTACCATCACACGAATACAAGGCAGTTAATATTTGTTTTATATAACTCATACAATAGATTCTGGTCATTTAATAATTATATAGCATACCTAGCCTAGGCCTGGATCTACAGTACAGGGCCTATGAAAAGAATGACAAGTTCCATGATTTTTCAAAGAAAGCAAAAGCGTACTTACCTTTTGTAGACCATAATTTACGAGGTGATATTTTCCAGGCATTCAAGGAGAGTTCAAGGTTCAAAGAATCAAAGTTCCAGAATCCAGTGAATTCAAAATCCGATTATAAAATTCCAACATGTAACGGCGACACATTGGACATCAATCTTTTCTCCAACAGTATTAAGTTCAAAATCAAATAAGTCAGGCTGCTCCCTGTGGCTACAGCATAGTCTGACAGAATCTTGACAGCGTATTTTATTTGACGCTTTGTGTTTTTTTAATCGGCCTCGTCAATTAAATCCACTAGAGCTGATTCATTTACTAGCGCAAATCGAGGAGTTGCTTCAGTGGACGCCATGTTATCGTCTGCAAGGAAAACTTTTTCATCATCGTAGTCACTGGTTCGGATTGGCACAGTTCCATACATTGCTATGGCGTTGTACAGTCGTAGCGAACGGGAGATAAAGTTCGAAATTACGTGCTAACAACCTCTTCATCAGACTTCGTTTTATCGCTCATACTGTACACGCATGGCATGTTTAACACAAATCGTGCGGGTGGAAATAGAGGCATGTGATAGTAAAACTATCAACGCGTTAATAGTTAATTTTGTAGACCATTGAGATGATGGTAACTCTATTGAATAGTCACGTGGCACAAATAAACCAATTAAATGACTAGAGTCTATGTATGAGTTATATAATATATTTTATGAGATTTTAAGCTGCTAGGGGGTAAGGGAGACAAAACATACCCAAAATTTGTATTGGGGGGGTATTTTCGACCAAAATGAAGCACATTTTCCTTCATGTGATCATTCTTCTTGCGTATGAGGTAGCAGCTAAATGTGATGAATTTGGTGGAACCCAACTCACTGACATTGGTTGAGGTTTGAGAAGTCTATATATCCACCGGTGGACGAAAGGTCGGGCACTCATTGAGAATGTGATCCGCAGTCTGTAATGGAGAGCTACGTTTGCAGGGTGGAGATGGTTGCAGCCCCATTGGTGCATATTGCTCTTGACACGTCCGACTCCTGCGTGAATCGTATTCAAGGTGACGCTGTCCTTACGTGGAAGATTGCTACAAGGTGGGAGTTCTGCAGGTGTGATGTGAATTGGTCTGGTCTTGGAGTATCTAGCCAGGAAGTGTTCCGTGTCTGTATGATGTTGAATGGGGAGCTGCAGAGTTTAACAGCATGCCGACAGAAAGGTCGACGAGAACGCAGTCTCTGCCTGCTGAGCTGGGTGTGATTCTTTGACAGTGTTATGCAGCAGGTGCTTGTTGTCCAGCAGAGCCTTATTCACCAGTGTATGTGTGTAATGTGACCAACAATACATGGTATAACGAGGTGGGACTGGTCTCAATTTAACCTTCTGGATCACTAGTTTTGAAAAGTGATGTTGTAGTTGCAGCATCTGTGTACAACATAACACCTTGTTTGCTGAAAGTTGTGAAAAATGTGACCTTTCCAATTATTTGCTCATTTGATCAAATCAACTCTGGTAAGTTTCAACACTGGTGATTATGCGATGTACCTATACATTTCATTGAAATAGACGTAATAGCAACATCTTTTATGAGGTTGTAACTGAAAGGGGGTTAAAGAACCAAAAATATGCCCAAACATTGAAAATTGTATTGGCAATAGCAGCCAAAATGAATCGCACTTCATTGCATGTGACCAAACAGTCTATAGTATAACGGTCCAAGACCTGATTTGTTCCATCAGCCAGGATGTATCATTGCTCTAAGCATGGGGAAATGGATGCAACATGGTCCATCAACCCCTGTGACAACGTAGGACTGTTCTTATAAGTCACATAACTACATCTAGCTGTCTATGTGCCCACCTCCATTTCAATACCCTCTTCAGGTTTGTTATTCTGATTTTCACAGCAGTCTTTACAAGAGCAAGCATCTATGCACTCTAGTCCAGCAAGCAGGCAGTGACACTTCTATGCAAACAGCCTTTATAAGAACAGTAGAGATGAGTCAGGTCTCGAACCTCAACTGGAACAGGTGCCTGAGTGAACATCGTCTGAGTGATGCCTCAACCATCACAGGTAGACAAACCATAACCAAGGCAAGGATGAAATATGGGACAGTTTCCCTCACAGCTTGAATGTGCATGAGAAAGTTTGCCTCCCTATCTGATCGTAACAATCGCAGCAATATGTTCACAGATTCTAGAAAGTTTTCCTAGTAGGCAAATGTAGCTGAGGGTGGTCTTCCTTCTTTTCGGAAGAGGTCAATCGTATCCAACACGGACTGGGTGATCGTGTCCTCTGCTTTCTGACAATGGTGGCACAGACAGTCACATCCTTGAATTTGAAGGACTGCTCAAGGTCACAAACTACTTGCTGCTTGGTTTTATCGGTGAGCCATGGCAGACCGTTCATTATTGTGGCATAGGCTTCAGCTGAGGTCAGGAACGTGTGTCAGTGCTTTGTGTGCCATACGGACTCCTCGGATTCATCTGGTAAGCTGTGGTTGTTGCATAATACATTTGATGAGGTTAGAATGTTATGAAGTCCACCATCTCCGAATACCTTACCAATGCTTGCAAGGAAAGCCATTGTCAGATGCATTTCCCCTAGCCTCGTTGTTACTTTGCCCAATAGAGGTTCCCGGCCTGCTCCTCAGAATTTGCTGTGCTTTGCTGTAGAGAGCAAGGTCCGCTGTTGCAACGAATATGTACTTGGTGCTGTCCCAACTCTTCAGATATGTGCACCAGTCTCAACAAAGATGTAAGGATGGTAGAAAGATCAGATGGTGAGGCATTGATGAAGGGAAGGTATCGAATCCTTGCAACTGGGACAGTCTTCGAATTCACAAGGGCAT